>ML831419.1:0-58256 GCA_009831015.1 Picea engelmannii | reverse complement strand
AAGATCTCTAGCCTCAAAACATATATGTAAAGGAACTATGGTCCAAAATGTCCCGACTCACCAATCTATATGTATATTTACATTTATTTACAATTGGGGTTCGTCCTAGGGGTATTACATTCCCCTCCCCCTTATTTATGCACTATCCTTAGTGCATTATATACAAATGTACAATAAAAACTTCAAAAGTCTTCAAAACGATGTGCGTATTCTACCCACATAACATCCTCTTGCTCCCAAGTTGCACATCAGGACCACGCTAGGTCCGTTAGAACTTTACTATCCCTATGGATTGATTCCAGAGCTGCTTGATCTTCCAGTCCAATATGCAAAGCGATTGCACTTGAAAGTCGCCTTCTGGCTCCACCTAAATCATATTCCAATCAATGACATGATTAACATCAGGTACATCCTTTTTAATCAAAGATACATGGAATACATTATGAATAAACATTGACGCAGGTAGTGCAAGCATGTACACAACGTGACCAATCCTCTCTAGGATTTTAAACAGTCCACAAGAACATGCTGCCATATTTGAACAATTTCCCAACTTCAAGGAACTTCTCTTGGCCTTTACTTTCAAGAACACATGGTCACCCACTTTACACTGTTTGTGAGTTTTGCCTTTACCAATATAAATTTTTTGTTTTTCTTGGGAAGCTTTTAAATTTTGTTTTATTTTCACTATATTCTCTTCCATTTCCCTAAGTAATTTTGGCCCAACCACTTCTCTATCTGCTGGGTTGTCCCAGCTCATTGGTATGTTTCACTTTCTGCCATAAAGTGCCTCAAATGGGATCATGTTTAGAGATTCTTGATACCCATTGTTATAATAAAACTCAACTGAATGAAAATAATCTTCCAATTTTGATTGTTTATCCATCACATACATCCTTAGCATGTCCTTGATCACCTGGTTGGCTCTCTTTGTTTTCCCATTTGAGTCTGGATGATAGGTTGTGATAAAGTTCATATTTGTCCCAAATATTATGAATAATCCTTTCCAAAAATTTGATGTAAATTTGGGATCTCTATCAGATACAATTATTTTGGGTACACCATGTAATCTAGAAATTTCCCTCATATAAATATCAACAATGTTCGCTTCCTTATGAGTGAGATTTACTGGAATAAAGTGGGTAGTTTTAGTAATATTATCCACCACTACCATGATAGAATCAAGCTTCTTGGTTGTTTTGAGTAGCTTAGTGATAAAATCCATAGGTACAATTTCTCATTTTCACTCAAGAATGGGCAATCCTTGTAGCAAACCAACTGGGTGTATGTTCCTAGCTTTGAATTTTTGACATTCCAAATACCTGGCAGTGAAATCAACCACTTCTTTCTTCATACCTGGCCAATAATATTGTTTCTTGACAACTACAATTGTCTTTTGGTAGTTTGGGTTCCTGACATAAGGAACATTATGCATTTCCTTTAATATTAAAATTTTTAATTCTTGAGAATTAGGCACATAAATGTGTCCCTATAAATGAGGATTCCATCCTCTTTTAACTCATAATCTTCAATTTTCTACTGTAAAATACCTTGCTGCAATTTTGTCTTTATTTCCACATAGTGTTTATTTGAGTTTTCAGCCTCTAAAATTCTATCTTTCAAATATGAGTTGTACATGATAATGGTTGTATCATGTATCTCATGCACTCTCATGCTGAGTGTATCAACCACTTTGTTTTATTTACCCTTGATATACTTTATATCAAGTTCATATTCACTGAGTAATTCTAACCATTTTCTTTTCCTGACAATTATAGTTGGTTTTCCAAACAAATATTTCATATCACTATGGTCTGTTCTCAACTCAATTCTTCTTCCCATGAGGTAGTGCCTCCACATCTTCAAGGAATGCACTATGTATGTCAATTCTAAATCATGAGTAGTATAGTGTCTTTCATGCTCTTTTAATTTCCTTGATTCGTAGCATACCACATACCCACTATGACTAAGGACTCCACCAAGCCCTTCTTTGCATGCATCTGTGCACACAAAAAAATATTCATTAGGATCAACAATTCACAAAATTGTCACACTTGTCAATAAATATTTTAAGTGTTGGAAGCTTCTTTCACAATCAACAGTCCATTCAAATCTCACACCCTTCTTTTGCAAATATGTGATTGGGTGTGCAATCTTTGAAAATCTCTCAATAAATATTCTATAATAACCTGCAAGTCCCATAAAAGATATCACCTCAGAGACCTTCCTTGGTGTTGTCCATCCTTCATTGGATCCTATTTTTTTCAGATCAACGACTATCCCTTTCTATGATATGATATGGCCCAAGTAATGTATTTTCCTTTGGTAAAATGAGCACTTGCTCAACTTTGCATAAATATGATGCTCTTAATACTTATAGCACCCTTCTCAAGTGTTGCTCATGCTTCTCTTCAAATTTAGAGTAAGTAAGTATGCCATCAAAAAATACAATAACAAACTTATCTAAATAATCTCTGAAAACACCATTCATTAAACACATGAAGACAGTTGGTGCATTTGACAACCCAAATGGCACCACTGTGAAATCATAATGTCCATACCTTGTTCTGAAGGTAGTCTTGTTGATGTCTTCCTCTTTAATTATCATTTGATGATAGCTTGATATGAGGTCAATCTTGGAGAATATATTTGCATCATTCAATTGATCAAAGAGGTCGTCTATCCTTGGCAAATGATACTTTTTTTTCACAGTCACCTTATTTAACTGCCTGAAGCCAATGAAAAACCTCAACATCCCATCCTTTTTCTTCACAAACAACATTGAGGCACCCCAAGGTGACACACTTAGGCATATATATCCCTTCTTCAAAAGTTCTTCAAGATGCATTTTCCATTCCTTCAACTCTAGTGTACTCACTATAAGGAGTTTTGGATATTGGGGCTGCTCTAGGCATCAGGTTGATGGAATTTTTTTTATCTCTCCTGGGTGGCAACATAGATGATTTTAGGGACTAAATTTCTCTAATGGGCTAATTTTCCATGGTTTTTCTCAAAAAAGGATACACCAATTTCAAATTTTTTCTAAAAACAATTTGCCCAAATTCCATAGAATAAAATTATTTTACCTTGAAACTATAAAATTTTATAGAAACTATATAAAATATTTAGAAACTTGAATATTTTTACAAAACTATCGCCAAAGATTTTACATTTTCCATATTAAGGACTAGTAAGTTTAGCCCATGTTTCTATATTTTAATATAATTTTTCATCCTTAAAATCATCCTTGGGTGGAAACCCCAATATTTCTTTAAATACATATTCAAACTCTTTTAGGACTGCATAGTCTTTAATATTTGGCACTTTATCCTTAGGTGTCTCTTCCATATGTGTTGCAAATAATTGACATTCTTTCCTGAAGATTTTCCTTAACTGAAAAAGATGAAACTTCTATGATAGTTACAACCCTTGGAATACCTTGTACTGATTTCAAGTTTCCTTCTTCATAAAAAAAGAAGTAAATTCCTTATTATAACATTTTAAGACAACATGATGTTCGTCCAACCAATCCATACCAATTAGGTAGTCATATGAGCCCAAAGGTATGATGTTTAAATCTTCCCTAGTGCCCAGTCCATTCATGTCCATTGGACATGCCTTAACCATCTCATTAATTTTCCTTTTTKCTCTTGTAGCTAGCTGCACCAACCAAGGTTTTCCAAACTTTCATTTTGGAAATAGAAATATTTGCACCATCTTACAATCTAGATAACTATCACTAGCTCCTGAATCAATTAAAATAGTGATGGGTTGGTTGTTGATCTTACCTTCTACTTCAATTATATGTGATTGAAACTCAACTTGCTTGTAATCTAGGTCTACGTAGATTCTAGGTACATTTATGCCCATGTCCTCCATTGTATCATCTTGTTGTACATTGTGAACAATCCTCACTTTTTCACCTCTATGAGGGAAATATATGTACATATGATCTCCCTCACAACCCAAAATTTTCATAGGTTGTTTCCTTGGTCTTTTCCTCATTGTTTGTCATTCTAGGATCTTAGAAGCTAGTTGTCCCTGAGTATTTTTTTTGAATAATGGTGGCTTGGTCCCCTTCTTCCTCTACTACATCTTTCTTCTCTTTTTGTATTCCCAAGCCTTTTGGAAAGTTGGTCTTCCTCTATGCTTATCATAGAGGAATTTATCTCTCCCAATGGTTTCCTCCAATGTCTTGGGATCATCATACAACATCTTATCACTAATAAATGATGGCAAACCACTCAAGTACCTTTGAATCTTAACATGTTTATCCTTAATGAAAGAAATATATTTCAGCAGCTCTAAAAATTGTCTTATATACTCAACTATGGTCATACTCTCAAGCTTGAGTTCAAAGAACTCCTTCATTTTCTTATCGTAGTAACATTTGCTTAAGTATTTCTTTTGAAAATACCTCTTAAACTCCCTCTAAGTAATATTATTCTCATCAATGTGTTGCACTTGCACAAACCGGTTCACCACATCGATGCTTTTCCCTTGAGTTGGTAGATGGTGATTCTCCATTTTGCCTATGAAAAGTAATCACAACAACAAAACATACCATTAGCGCCTAGATTAGCACCAAAATTTAATGTATTTGAGTGGATGAATTGGGATCAATGGTCGGAAAAAAAACCCGACGCCAAATGGAGTTTTCATTTGGTCACCAAAATGAGCGCCAGGATTAGTGTCGGCTTTAGCACCTATATTAGCACCAGATACAACAACTAAAATAACTCCTAGAATTGTAGCATTTAGTTTTTCTTCCTTTTGTACTTCTAGTTTTTCTTCCAATCATGCTTCCTATTTTGCTTCTAGTATAGCTTCGAAAATAACTTATGGTTTAGCTTCCAAATTTATGCCAAGATTTTCTTCCATTATTGCATCTTTTTTTTCTTCTAAAATGGCTTCCATAATTGCATATTTTGTTGCTTCTAAAATTGCTTCCATTTTTACTTCTTTTTTTGCTTCCTAGTTAGCACCAAATTTTGCTTCCAAGATTGTTTTTGGTTTGGATTCCATTGTTACTTCCTTTTTTGATTCAAAAAATGATTTTTTTTTCTTTCAAAGTGCCACCAGGTTTTGCTCCTTATTCAGAATTGCTTCCTTGTTAGCTCCATGGTTTTCTTCCTTTTAGTTCCAAGGTTTGCTTTCTTTTTAGCGCTTGGTTTTGCTTATTTTTAAGTCCAGGGTTTGCTTCCTTTTAGTGTTGAGATTTTCTTCTTAATTAGCATCCAATGTTTCTTCTTGTTAAACAACCAATTTAGCTTCCTACTTAGATCCAAATATATCTCCAAGTATGGCTTCCAATTTAATGTAAAGTTTTACTTCCATTTTAGAGCCACATTTTTCTTCCGTTTTAACAACTCATGTTGCTTCTTTAATAGTTTTCATTTAATATTTTTTATTTCAATTTAATTAGTTAAATATATCATTCCTATTAAAAAACTTATATTATTATAAAGTAAGTCATATTGCATATGCAGTATTTTATAGGATAGCATTTATAAATAATTTTTAGGAAAATGGACATCCATAAAAACTAAGAACATCATTATACTTATTAAATCTCCATCTAAATAAAATCTACAACATACAATATATATAAAATAACAAGATAATGATTATAACATGATCATCATCTATAATTAAAACAAGTGAGTCAAATGTACAAATATTAGATAAGTATCATGTCAAACAACTTATATCTTAAAAAAAAACAGATATCTCATTTGAAATGTATATCATAACATTTATGGAGATCTTAAAATAAACAAATATCGCATTTCAAATTTATGGCATATCATTCATGAAGAAATTTAATTGAATTTGACAACATCCATCTGGAGTAGTAAAGTAAAATCATCATACATAATAAATATCCATTCAAAAATCATCAACCACTTCCAATCTATATATATATATATATATATATATATATAAACAAATCAATACCGATAAGATCACCATCATATATAACTAAAACAAGTGAAAGTCAAATATGTCAGTAGATCAATAACATGTCAAAATGATACAACTTAATAATATGGTACCGCAGGTGAAAATGATACGTATGATAGTAAACATGAAAAGAGACATCATAACGATATACCAACAATGATCCATGATGGAGTCTATATTATCAATGTAATTGGCTACTACTAGCAACTGGCTCATGATCATCATCATCACTATCATGATCATCATCAATGTGTTCATTATCATTGTCTGTCTTGGTGTCTTATGCATCTGCCTCATAATCATCATCTCCAACATCTACCTCATAATCATCATCAAAATGATACATGGCCAATTGTTGACATAAGTCAAAATGATGCATGTCAAAATGATACAAGTCAAGATGATACATGTCCAATTGATATAAGTCAAAATAATACATGTCAAAATGATACAACTCAATAATATGGTACTGCAGGTGAAAATGGTACATATGATAGTGAAAAGAGGCATCATAATGATATATTATCAATGACCCATGATGGAGTCTATATGATTAATGTCATTGGCTACTACCAACAACTAGCTCATCATCATCATCACTATCATGATCATCATAAATGTGTTCATTATCATTTTCTGTATTATAGGATATGTCTCATAATCATTGTATCCCATGTCTGTATCAGACCCTTTGTAATCTGTATCTATCTCATGAGGATCAACTGGATCTTCTGGAAGACCCATGTTCTGCAAAAAAAACATTCAAAATGAAAAGTTATTATTTATTTCATGCAATAATTAATTTTTGTGTTATATTTCTAATATTACAACATATGAAACGAAAACATAATCATATTACATCATATCAAAGTGCACATACCATAATAAAATTTCAAACAAGTTACAGATAAAATGTCATTCCAATGATGTAAAACATGCAACAATTCCAATAAACGTTAATAAAGATCATAACAAAATTTGTTATACATTTTAACTATCAACTGTAAATTCTATTATATAACCTTAAGTGCCAAACCTCTCCATTTTGTGCTATATATGATTATGTTTTCCTTGAATATCCTTTGAGAGTTAACTCGTCTATATATCTTCTTCTCTTATATTTCAAAAATGAATATTTTTCTAGGACATTTTGGCACTGTAATATGCTTCAAATGTCATTTGAGAATTAACTAGTCTATTAATTTAAAAAATTGTCGACACAAAATGAGAGCAAAGATATAATAAGTACATGTGCAAATATATCTCATATATACAATAATATAACATAAATATATCACATATGCAACTATAAACACATAGATACAATAATACACAATTTCTATTAATGACAGAAATGTACAAAACTATATAAATACAGAGTGAAAGACTCGCTAGAATGGTGACAACTTACCTCTGAGAAGAGATATGATGGATGCTCACATTCACAAGATGATTTTTACAATAAGGATCCAAATGAATTTTTAACATAAAGAGAATCCAAAATCCTAAACCCGGAAGATGAAAATCCAATAGTTTTGTGGACCCTGTTTTGGGTAGTTTGGTGTATCAACTTCTCATGGGCGTAACTTTGGCATACAATCTCTATTTGGTGCACACAATAGCTCATTGGAAAGGTATCGTTGATTAGATTCATTTTTGGGGCTCAATGAACACCTTTGGTTATAATTAATGTTCTTGATCCCAAAAACACTTCATTTAGGCTCTCAAAATGGCCTAAGAACTTTAAGAACCGAAAAACTGCTAAAAATAGTAAATTGCCAGAAGACTACATAGTAAAACTAAAATAGTAAAACTGCTAAAAGTGTTTGCTAAATTTGCATCTTGATGAGCTACATGTCTTGCTGGAGAAGTTGCGTTGCTTATCTTGTTGAAGGTTGTAATGAACCTGTGGCTGGAAGGGTTGCACCATTTTGAAATTTTGGATACATGAGATGACTATATGTAGAAGGAATCCTTACGCTTTTCTTCAATCTTGCCGACTTGCTTCTGTTGGAAAGAAGGTGCTTGGATTGAGGTTGCAGTGGTTGCAATGTTATTGTGTTCACCTTTTGAACATACTGCGAAGAAGATGAATTTTGTAGTATGAGATACTACCTTGCAACAATGTTTAGGTGGGATAGTAGTCATAACTACCTCTGGAATCCTATAGACATGACCCCCTAGAGTCATAATGACACTACGGGGTGGAGAATCATAAACAACATGCCTCTTCCACATAAATGGTTGGCCCAAAATAACATCACAGACATCCAGCGGGGAAACATCACATAATATCTCATATTTGAAGGGTTGGATTCTCTATGACAATCGACACTATTGGATGACATGAAGATCTCGTCCCTGGCGAAGCCACCCGATGTTGTATGGTTGTCGGTGTGGTGTTGTTGACAATCCAAACTGTTTGACGACCTATGTTGATATGAGGTTCTTCTATCTTCTGCTATCAACAATAAAATGCAGCGGGGTCCCCTTCATCCACATCCGTGAATGAAAAAGGTACTCCCCCTCTTTAGGATCTGTTGGTTTTTCTAGTTGAATTGTTGTGGTCATGATAGTAGCAGTGGGGTTTGCGTCAATGACCTGGCTTCTACCGACATTTTCTGAATCAGATTCAGAATCAGGGTTCAGATCCCTGTCTTTGATATCAACCACCAATGATTGTTTTGAGTGACATTCATCAATGTTGTGTTGGGTTTTTTGTGGAAATCGCACCATTTTCTAGTGTCCTTCGTATTTGAGTTATCCTTCTTTTCCTATGGCTTGGACTATTTTTCTGAAGGCTGGTTGTTAGAGCCATATTTATCATACTTTGGTTGTTCCAGATTTGTAGACCGGAACTTCCACTTGTTCTGGTTTTTAAATTTATGCTTTATTTTAACAACATATCGATAAGCAGTACCCAGTGATGAGATTTCCAAAAAATCCATTTTAGTTTGGATGTATTTGTGTAGAGGCCCAAGGTATTTTAGAACCAAATGTCACTCAGAGTCTCTAATACCTAGCTTGGTGCATAAGGTATGGAAGGAATTGGTGAACTTTGACACTTCTTGTCCCCTCTCTTGTCGCAATGTAATCCATCTCATGTATTAGTTGTCATAGTTTTCAGTAGGGTAATATTGTTCCTTGACCACATCCACAAAAAAATCATAAGTGGGCTCGACCTAATATATTCGAGACTCCTCTGTGGAATTTTTATCCCTGTAATTTTCCCACCAATGTTTGACACGGGGGAGAGCCTTAAGGAGTGCAAAGGTGATCTTCTCCATGTTGGAGAAATTATGAACACATAAATAACCTTCTAGTGCATTTAACCATTTTTCTATGACATCCACATTTATCTGTTCTTCAAAGACAAGAATATAGAAATTAACTTGTACCTTGAAAGGAGAGGTTCCTCCAAAGTTACTACTTGATGAATATGGACTGGTTTTATCGGCATACATTGAAGGATGTGCACAAAATTCTCCATCATTTCGTCCCTTTGTCACGTGATAGCTTCCTCTAAAAACAAATTAATAGAATCTTCTGCTCCGTCATTTTTATTTTCTTCCTCCATGGAGGGTTTCTTGGGCATGCGAGAGCAATTCTCCTCAAAAGAGACAAGCTCGAGACCCAACTTTCTATACTTAGACCTCGTTGGGGACATGCAATGAAAAACGATCAAGAGTAGTCTGCTTTGATACCACTGATCCAGATTATTTTCGGCACAGAATGAGAGAAGAGATATAATAAAGAAATGTACAGAGATATCTCACATGTCCAATAATATAACATAAATGTATCATATATGCAACCATAAACATATATATACAGTAATACACAATTTCTATTAATGATTGAAATGTACAAAACTGTAGAAATACATAGTTAAAGACTCGCTAGAAGGGTGAAAACTTATCTCTGAGAAGAGATGTGACGACTACTCACATTCACAAGAAGGTGATTTTTACAATGAGGCTCCGAAGGAATTTTTAACATAAAGAGAATCCAAAACACTAACACTGGAAGATGAAAATCTAACAGTTTTGTGGACCCTGGTTTGGGTAGTTTGGTGTATCAACTTCCAGGGGGGCGTAATTTTGGCATTCAATCTCTGTTTGGGATGAACGATAATTCGTTTGAAAGGTATTTTTGATTAGATTCGTTTTAGGGGCTCAATGAATGCCTTTTTTTTTTTATCATTGAGGTTCTTGATTGCAAAAAAACTTCATTTAGGCTCTCAAAATGGCCTAAGAAGTTTAAGAACCAAAAAACTATTAAAAATAGTAAATAGCCAGAAGACTATTTTGAGCCAGTTGGAATAGGTGGGTGGTCACCGATATCCACCTGGATCAATCCTCCCTCCGTAGGAAGCAATGGTCTCCATTGCGTTGAGTTCCCAAGGGAGAGGGAAAAGTGTTTGCTAAATATGCATCTTGATAAGTTGCTTGCCTTGCTGGAGAAGTTGCATTGCTTAGCTTGTTGAAGGTTGTCTTGAACCTGTCGCTGGAAGGGTTGGAAATTTTTAACCAGTTTGGATACATGAGATGACTATGTGTAGAATGAATCCTTATGCTTTTCTTCAATCTTGTTGACCTACTTCTGTTGGAAAGAAGGTTCTTGGACTAAGGCTATAGTGGTTGTGATGTTCTTTTGTTCACCTTTTGAATAGACTGCGAAGAAGCTGAATTTCGTAATATGAGATACTACCTTGCGACAATGTTTAGGTGGCACAATAGTCAGAACTACCTCTGGAATCCTATAGAGATGGCCCCTAGAGTAACAATGACACTACAGGGTCGAGACTCATAAATAACATGGCACTTCCAAATATATGGCTGGTCCAAAAGAACATCAAAGACATCCAGCGGGGCAACATCACATAATATCTCATCTTTGAAGGGTTGGATTCCCTGTGACAACCGACATTGTTGGATGACACGAAGATATCGTACCTGGTGAAGCCACTCAACATTGTATGGTTGTGGGTGTGGTGTTGACGACAATCCCAATTGTTTGACGACCTATGCTGAGATGAGGTTCTTCTGGCTTACGCTATTAATAATAAAATGTAGTGGGGTCCCCTTCACCCACATATGTGAATGAAAATGACACTCCCCCTCTTCGGGATCTGTTGGTTCTTCTGGTTGAAGTGTTGTGATCGTGATAGTAGTAGTGGGGTCTACGTCGATGATATGTCTTCTACCAGTATTTTATGAATCAGATTCTGAATCAGGGTTTGGATCCTTGTCTTTGATCTCAACCACCAATGAATTTTTTGAGTGAAATTCATCGATGTTGTGTTAGGGGTTTTTGTGTAAATCGCACCATTTCCAGTGTCCTTTGTATTTCAGTTACCCTTCTTTTCCTGTGGCTTGGACTGGCTTTCTGAAGGCTGGTTGTTAGGGCCATCTTTACCAAACTTTGGTTGTTGTAGATTTGTAGACTTGAACTTTTGCTTCTTCTGGTGCTTAATTTTATGCTTTATTTTAGCAACATATTGATAAGCAGCACCCAGTGATGATATTTCCAAAAAATCCATTTCATTTTGGATGTATCTGTGTAGAGGCCTAAGGTATTTTAGAACCAAATCACACTTAGAGCCTCTGATACCCATCTTGGTGCACAAGGTATGGAAGGAATTGGTGAATTTTGACACGTATTGTCCCCTCTCTTGTCGCAGTGTGATCCATATCATGTGCTGGTTGTCATAGTTGTCAGTAGGGTAATATTGTTCCTTGACCGCATCCACAAAAAAATCATAAGTGGGCTCGGCCTAATATATTCTAGAATCCTCTGTGGAAATTTTATCCCTGTAATATTCCCACCAATGGTTGACATGGGGTAGAGCCTTAAGGAGTGCGAAGGTGATCTTCTCCATGTCGGAGAAATTATGAATACATAAATAGCCTTCTAGCATATTTAGCCATTTTTCTAGGGCATCCACATTTATCTATTCTTCAAAGATAAGAATATAAAAATTAACTTGTACCTTGAAATGAGAGGTTCCTCCAAAGTTACTACTTGATGAATATGCACCAGTTTTTATCGGCAAGCACTGAAGGATGTGCACAAAATTATTTATCATTTCATCCCTTTGTCGCGTGATAACTTTCTCAAAAAACAGATTAATAGAATCTTCTGCTTCATCGTTTTTATTTTCTTCCTTAATGGAGGGTTTATTGGGCGTGCGAGAGAGATTATCCTTAAGAGAGATAAGCTTGAGACCCAACTTTCTATACTCGGACCTCATTGGGGACATGCACTGAAAAACGATCAAGAGTAGCCTACTCTAATACCACTGATCTAGATTATTTTCGACACGAAATGAGAGCGGAGATATAATAAAGAAATGTACAGAGATATCTCAGATGTCCAATAATATAACATAAATATATCATAGATGCAACCATAAACATAGAGATACAGTAATACACAATTTCTATTAATGAGTGAAATGTACAAAATTGTAGAAATACATAGTGAAATACTCACTAGAATGGTGACAAATTATCTCTGAGAAGAGATGTGATGGCTACTCACATTCAAAAGAAGATGATTTTTAAAATTAGGATCCAAAGGAATTTTTAACATAAATAGAACCCAAAACACTAACCCCGGAAGATGAAAACCCAATAGTTTTGTGGACCTTGTTTTGGGAAGTTTAGTGTATCAACTTCTCGGGAGCGTAACTTTGGCATTCAATATCTATTTGGGGTGTACGATAGTTTGTTGGAAAGGTATCGTCGAGTAGATTCATTTTGGGGGATAAATCAATGCCTTTTGTTATCATTGAGGTTCTTGATCCTCAAAAAAGTTCATTTAGGCTGTCAAAATGGCTTAAGAAGTTTAAGAACCGAAAAACTGCTAAAAATAGTAAATTGCCAGAAGACTATTTTTAGCCAGTTGGAATAGGTGAGTGGTCATCGATATCCACCTAGATCAATCCTTCCTCCTTACGAAGAAATGGTCTCCATTGCGTTGAGTTCCCGAGGGAGAGGGAAAAGTGTTTGCTAAATATGCATCTTGAGGAGTTGCTTGCCTTCCTGGAGAAGTTGCGCTGCTTATCTTGTTGAAGGTTGTCATGAACCTGTCGCTAGAAGGGTTGGAAATTTTTAACCAGTTTGGATACATGAGATGACTATGTGTATAAGGAATACTTATGTGTTGCTTCAATCTTTTCGACCTGCTTCTGTTGGAAAGAAGGTGCTTGAACTGAGGTTACAGTGGTTGCGATGTTCTTTTGTTCACCTTTTGAACAGACTGTGAAGAAGCTGAATTTTGTAGTATAAGCTACTACCTTGTGACAATTTTTAGGTGGGAAAATAGTCAAAAATACCTATGGAATCCTATAGAGATGACCCCCCAGATTAACAATAACACTACAAGGTCGAGACTCATAAATAGCATGGTACTTCCACATATATGGCTGGCCCAAAAGAAAATCAAATACATCCAGCTTGGAAAAATCACATAATATATCATCTTTCAAGGGTTGGATTCCCTATGAAAATGACACTGTTGGCTGACACAAAGATCTCGTCCCAGGAGAAGCCACCCGATGTTGTATGGTTGTGGGTGTGGTATTGTCGAGAATCCCAACTATTTGACGACCTTTGCTGAGATGAGGTTCTTCTGGCTTCCACTATAAACAATACAATGCAGCGGGGTCCCCTTCACCCACATCCGTGAATGAAAAAGACACTCCCCCTCTTCAAGATCTGTTGGTTCTTCTGGTTGAATTGTTGTGATCATGATAGTAGTATTGGGGTTTGCGTCGATGATATGTCTTCTACAAGTATTTTCTGAATCAGATTTTGAATCAGGGTTCGGATCCTTGTCTTTGATCTCGACCACCAATGATTTTTTTGAGTGACATTCATTGCTATTGTGTTAGGGGTTTTTGTGGAAATCACACCATTTTCCAGTGTCCTTCGTATTTCAGTTACTATTCTTTTCCTGTGGCTTGGACTGGTTTTCTGAAGGTGGTTTGTTAGGGCCATCTTTACCATACTTTGGTTGTTGCAGATTTGTAGACCCGAACTTCTACTTGTTCCGGTGATTACATTTATGCTTTATTTTAACAACATATCGATAAGAAGCACCCAGTGATGAGATTTCCAAAACATTCATTTCAGTTTGGATGTATTTGTGTAGAGTCCCAAGGTATCTTAGAACCAAATTTCACTCAAATTCTCTGATACCTAGCTTGGTGCACAAGGTATGGAAGGAATTGGTGAACTCTAACACTTCTTTTCCCCTCTCTTATCACAGTGTGATCCATCTCCTGTACTGGTTGTCATAGTTGTCAGTAGGGTAATATTGTTCATTGACCGCATCCACAAAAAAATCACAAGTGGGCTCAACCTAATATATTCGAGACTCCTCTGTGGAAATTTTATCCTTGTAAGTTTACCACCAATGTTTGACATGGGGGAGAGGCTTAAGGAGTTCGAAGGTGATCTTCTCCATGTCGGAGAAATTATGAACACATAAATAGCCTTCTCGTGTATTTAACCATTTTCCTAGGGAATCCACATTTATTTGTTCTTCAAAGAGAAGAATATAAAAATTAACTTGTACCTTGAAATGAGAAGTTCCTCCAAAGTTACTACTTGATGAATACGCACCGGTTTTTATCAGCAGGCGTTGAAGGATGTGCACAAAATTCTCCATCATTTCGTCCCTTTGTTGCGTGATAACTTCCTCAAAAAACAGATTAATATAATATTTTGCTCCATCATTTTTATTTTCTTCCTCCATAAAGGGTTTCTTGTGTGTGTGAGAGTGATTTTCCTCAAGAGAAACAAGCTCGAGATCCAACTTTATATTCTCATACCTCGTTGGGGACATGCACTGAAAAACGATCAAGAGTAGTCTGCTTTGATACCACTGATCCAGATTATTTTCGGCACGAAATGAGAGCGGAGATACAATAAAGAAATGTACAGAGATATCTCAGATATCCAATAATATAACATAAATATATCATATATGCATCCATAAACATAGAGATATAGTAATACACAATTTCTATTAATGGGTTAAATGTACAAAACTGTAGAAATACATAGTGAAAGACTCGCTAGAATGGTGACAACTTATCTATGAGAAGAGATGTGACGGCTACTCACATTCACAAGAAGATGATTTTCACAATGAGGCTCCAAAAGAATTTTTAACATAAAGAGAATCCAAAACACCAACCCTGGAAGATGAAAATCCAATAGTTTTGTGGACCCTGTTTCGGGTAGTTTGGTGTATCAACTTCCTGGGGGCGTAACCTTGGCATTCAATCTCTATTTGGGGTGCACGATAGTTCGTTGGAAATGTATCATCGAGTAGATTCATTTTGGGGGATCAATCAATGCCTTTTGTTATCATTGAGGTTCTTGATCCCAAAAAAACTTCATTTAGGCTCTCAAAATGGCCTAAGAAGTTTAAGAACCGAAAAACTGCTTAAAATAGTAAATTTCTAGAAGACTATTTTGAGCCAGTTGGAATAGGTGGGTGGTCACCAATATCCACCTATATCAATCCTGTCTCCTTAGGAATAAATGGTCTCCATTGTGTTGAGTTCCCGGGGGAGAGGGAAAAGTGTTTGATAAATATGCATCTTGATGAGCTGCTTGCCTTACTGGAAGAGTTGCGATGCTTAGCTTGTTGAAGGTTGTCATGAACCTATCGCTGGAAGGGTTGGAAATTTTTAACTAGTTTGGATACATGAGATGACTATGTGTAGAAGGAATCCTTATGCTTTGCTTCAATCTTGTTGACCTGCTTCTATTGGAAAGAAGGTGCTTGGACTGAGGCTGCAGTGGTTGCAATGTTCTTTTGTTCACCTTTTGAACATACTGTGAAGAAGCTGAATTTTGTAGTATGAGACACTACCTTGCGACAATGTTTAGGTGGGACAATAGTTAGAACTACTTGTGGAATCCTATAGAGATGACCCCCCAGAGTAACAATGACACTACAGGGTCGAGACTCAAAAATAGCATGGCACTTCCACATATATGGATGGCCCAAAAGAATATCAAAGACATCCAGCAGTGAAACATTACATAATAGCTCATCTTTGAAGGGTTGGATTCCCTATGACAATCGACACTGCTGGCTGACACGAAGATCTCATCCCTGGCGAAGCCACCCGATGTTGTATGGGTGTGGGTGTGGTGTTGTCGACAATCTCAACTGGTTGATGACCTCTACTGAGATGGGGTTCTTTTGGCTTCCGCTATCAACAATAAAATGCAGTGGGGTCCCCTTCACCCACATCCGTGAATGAAAAAGACACTCCCCCTCTTCGGGATCTGTTGGTTCTTCTAGTTGAATTGTTGTGGTCATGATAGTAGTAGTGGGGTCTGCGTCGATGATATGTCTTCTATCAGTATTTTTTGAATCATATTCTGAATTAAGGTTCGGATCCTTGTCTTTGATCTCCACCACCAATGATTGTTTTGAGCAAGGTTACTAGAACCGGACCATTCATTGAACCAGTTGACCCAAAAAATCGGAACCGAACCGGAACGGGAAAAAAACCTGAAAAAAATCGGATCAAAATACCGGTCACTAAAAATACAAAAAAATATTCAAATTTTGAAAAAAAAAACATATTGATGTACATCCATGTGAAGCCAAACCAGTATACAAAAATTTGCAAAGTTTCTCATATATATATAACAAGTAACATTGTATAAAACCAAAATAGCACTAATAGTAAGTGGCAAGTGCACTCCATAGTCATATGAATATCTGGATTCTGAATCAAAATACATCATCAAAAAGGCTCTAAATGGCCTATAAAGTCCAAAAATAACTCTAGAGTCTAGGCTAAAGGATAGAGAGTAGAGACTACGCAATCTAATAGTCTGAATCTGCATACTGAAACTCAGACTTGGACTAATACTCAGAATCAAAGTCATCATCTACATCCTCAACATGAGTAGACTCAACAGGGGGATTCTGAGCCTGGCTTGATTCCCCTGGTCCAGAAGGCAAAGATACAGTTGCAACATCAGTGCACACATTCTCTTGATGTGTCTAGGGATCCAAATCCATCCAGGAAAGGTATTCATTGTCAAAAGTTGTTGGTTGAGTCTTTTTTTTTTTACTTTTTAAAAAAAATTTGCAAATCCTCTCAATTTTCCAGCCGTACGAAAAAAAAAAAACTGGAAAAAACCGGTTTCAAAACTGGTTCCGTACATAACTGGTCAAAAGCAATTTGAATGTCCAGTTTGAACTGGTAAGCCTTGTGAACCGGTCGGACTGACCGATTTTATCAGTTCCAGTCCAGTTCTGGTAACACTGGTTTTGAGTGACATTCATCGTTGTTGTGTTAGGGGTTTTGGTGTAAATCACACCATTTTCCAGTGTCCTTTGTATTTTAGTTACCCTTCTTTTCCTATGGCTTGGAATGGTCTAAAGGGTGGTTGTTAGGTCCATCTTTACCAAACTTTGGTTGTTTCATATTTGTAGACTCGAACTTTCGCTTGTTCTAGTTCTTAAATTTATGATTTATTTTAACAACATATCGATAAGCAACAACCAGTGATGAGATTTCCAAAAAATCCATTTCAGTTTGGATGTATCTGTGTAGAGGCCCAAGGTATTTTAGAACCAAATGTCACTTAGAGTCACTGATACCCAGCTTGGTTCACAAGGTATGGAAGGAATTGTTGAACTCTGACACTTCTTGTCCTCTCTCTTGTCGCAGTGTGATCCATCTCATGTACTGGTTTTCATAGTTGTCAGTAGGGTAATATTGTTCCTTGACCGCATCCACAAAAAAATAATAAGTGGGCTCAACCTAATATATTCAAGACTCCTCTGTAGAAATTTTATCCCTGTAATTTTCCCACCAATGTTTGACATGGGGGAGAGCCTTAAGGAGTGAGAAGGTGATCTTCTCCATGTCGGAGAAATTATGAACACATAAATATCCTTCCAGTGTATTTAACCATTTTTCTAGGGCATCCACATTTATTTGTTCTTCAAATAAAATAATATAAAAATTAACTTGTACCTTGAAAGGAGAGGTTCCTCCAAAGTTACTACTTGATGAATATACACCGGTTTTTATCGACATGTGTTGAACGATGTGCACAAAATTCTCCATCATTTCGTCCATTTGTCGCGTGATAACTTCCTCAAAAAACATATTAATAGAATCTCCTCCTCCGTTGTTTTTATTTTATTCCTCCATGAAGGGTTTCTTGGGCATGCGAGAGTGATTGTGCTCAAGAGAGACAAGCTCGAGACCCAACTTTCTATACTCGGACCTCATTGGGGACATGCACTGAAAAACGATCAAGAGTAGCCTGAAAAACGATCAAGAGTAGCCTGCTCTGATACCACTGATCCAGATTATTTTCGGCACGAAATGAGAGAGGAGACATAATAAATAAATGTACAAATATATCTCAGATGTTCAATAATATAACATAAATATATCATATATGCAACCATAAACATAGATATATAGTAATACACAATTTCTATTAATGAGTGAAATGTACAAAACTGTAGAAATACATAGTGAAAGACTCGCTAGAATGGTGACAACTCATCTCTGAGAAGAGATGTGACGACTACTCACATTCAAAAGAAAATGATTTTTATAATGAGTCTCCAAAGGAATTCTTAACAAAAAGAGAATCCAAAACACCAACCTCAGAAGATGAAAATCCAACAGTTTTGTGGACCCTGTTTTGGGTAGTTTGGTGTATCAACTTCTCAAGGGCATAACTTTAGCATTCAATCTCTATTTAGGATGCACGATAGTTCATTGGAAAAGTATCATTGAGTAGATTCATTTTGGGTGCTCAATCAATGCCTTTGGTTAACATTGAGGTTCTTGATCCCCAAAAAACTTCATTTAGGCTCTCAAAATGGCCTAATAAGTTTAAGAACTGAAAAACTTCTAAAAATAGTAAATTGCCAGAAGACTATTCTGAGCTAGTTGGAATAGGTGGGTGGTCACCAATATCCACCTGGATCAATCCTCCCTCCTTAGGAATAAATGGTCTCCATTGTGCTGAGTTTATGTGGGGGAGGGAAAAGTGTTTGCTAAATTTGCATCTTGATGAGTTGCTTGCCTTGCTAGAGAAGTTGCGCTGCTTGGCTTGTTGAAGATTGTCACGAACTTGTCGCTGGAAGCGTTGGAACTTTTTAACAAGTTCGGATACATGAGATGACTATGTGTAGAAGGAATCCTTATGCTTTTCTTCAATCTTGTCAACCTACTTCTATTGGAAAGAAGGTGCTTGGACTGAGGTTACAGTGGTTGCGATGTTCTTTTGTTCACCTTTTGAACAGAATGCAAAGAAGATGAATTTTGTAGTATGAGATACTACATTGCTACAATGTTTAGGTGGGAAAATAGTCAGAACTACCTTTGGAATCCTATAGGGATGACCCCCCAAAGTAACAATGACAATACAGGGTTGAAACTCATAAATAGCATGGCACTTCCACATATATGGCTGGCCCAAAAGTACATCAAAGACATCTAGTGGGGAAACATCACATAATATCTCATCTTTGAAGGGTTGGATTCCCTATGACAATCAACACTGCTGGCTGACACGAAGATCGCGTCCCTGGTGAATCCACCTGATGTTGTATGGTTGTGGGTGTGGTGTTGTCGAAAATCCCAACAGTTTGATGATCTCTGCTGAGATGAGGTTCTTCTGTCTTCCACTATCAATAATGAAATGCAGCAGGGTCCCCTTCACCAACATATGTGAATGAAAAAGGCACTCCCCCTCTTCAGGATCTATTGGTTTCTCTGGTTGAATTGTTGTGGTTGCTATAGTAGTAGGTGGTTCTGCGTCGATGATATGTCTTCTACCAATATTTTCTGAATCAGATTTTGAATAAGGGTTCGGATCCTTGTCTTTGATCTCGACCACCAATGATTTTTTTGAGTGACATTCATCGGTGTTGTATTAGGGGCTTTTGTGGAAATCGCACCATTTTTCAGTGTCCTTCGTATTTCAATTACCCTTATTTTCCAGTTGTTTCGAATGGTTTTCTGAAGGCTATTTGTTAGGGCCATTACCATACTTTGGTTGTTTCATATTTGTAGACCTGAACTTCCATTTTTTCTGGTGCTTAATTTTTTATTTTTATTTTAACAACATATCGATAAGCAACACCCAAGGATGAGATTTCCAAAAAATCCATTTTAGTTTGGATATATCTGTGTAGAGGCCCAAGGTATTTTAGAACCAAATGTCACTCAGGGTCTCTAATACCCAGCTTGGTGCACAAGGTATGGAAGGAATTGGTGAACTGTGACACTTCTTGTACCCTCTCTTGTCACAGTGTGATCCATCTCATGTACTGGTTTTCATAGTTGTCAGTACGATAATATTGTTCCTTGACCGCATCCACAAAAAGATCATAAGTGGGCTCGGTCTAATATATTCGAGACTCCTCTGTGGAAATTTTATCCCTGTAAGTTTCCCACCAATGTTTGACACGGGGGAGAGCCTTAAGGAGTGAGAAGGTGATATTCTCCGTGTTGGAGAAATTATGAACACATAAAAAGCCTTCTATCGTATTTAACCATTTTTCTAGGGCATCCACATTTATCTGTTCTTCAAAGACAAGAGTATAAAAATTAACTTGTACCTTGAAAGGAGAGGTTCCTCCAAAGTTACTACTTGATGAATATGCACCAGTTTTTATCGACAGGAATGGAAGGATGTGCACAAAATTCTCCATCATTTCGTCCCTTTGTCGCGTGATAGCTTTCTCAAAAAATAGATTAATATAATTTTGTGCTCCCTAATTTTTATTTTCTTCCTCCATGGATGGTTTCTTGGGCATGCGAGAGCGATTTTTATCAAAAGAGACAAGCTCGAGACCCAACTTTCTATACTTGGACCTCGTTGGGGACATGCATTGAAAAACAATCAAGAGTATCCTGCTCTAATACCATTGATCTAGATTATTTTCGGCATGAAATGAGAGCACAGATATAATAAATAAATGTACAGAGATATATCATATGTCCAATAATATAACATAAATATATCATAGATGCAACCATAAACAAAGAGATACATTAATACACAATTTCTATTAATGAGTGAAATGTACAAAACTATAGAAATACATAGTGAAAGACTCGCTAGAATGGTGACAACTTATCTATGAGAAGAGATGTGACGAATACTCACATTCACAAGAATATGATTTTTACAATGAGGCTCCATAGGAATTTTCAACATAAAGAGAATCCAAAACGCTAACCCTGGAAGATGAAAATCCAACAGTTTTGTGGACCCTGTTTTGGTTACTTTGGTGTATCAACTTCCTGGCGGCGTAACTTTGGTATTTAATCTCTATTTGGGGCGCACAATAGTTCAATGGAAAGGTATCGTCGAGTAGATTCATTTTGGGGGCTCAATCAATTCCTTTTGTTATCTTTGAGGTTCTTGATCCCATGAAAACTTCATTTAGGCTCTCAAAATGGCCTAAGAAGTTTAAGAACTGAAAAACTACTAAAAATAGTAAATTGTCAGAAGACTATTTTGAGTCAGTTGGAATACATGGGTGGTCACTGATATCCACCTAGTTCAATCCTCTCTCCTTAGGAAGAAATGATCTCCATTGTGTTGAGTTCCCAGGGGAGAGGGAAAAGTGTTTGCTAAATCTGCATCTTGATAAGCTGCTTGCCTTGCTGGAGAAGTTGCGTTGCTTAGCTTGTTGAAGGTTGTCATGAACCTGTCATTGGAAGGGTTGGAATGTTTTAACCATTTTGGATACATGATATGACTATATGTAGAAGGAATCCTTATGCTTTTCTCCAATCTTGTTGACTTGCTTCTGTTGTAAAGAAGGTTCTTGGACTGAGGTTGCAATGGTTGTGATGTTCTTTTGTTCACCTTTTGAATAGACTGTGAAGAAGCTGAATTTCATAGTATGAGATACTACCTTGAGACAATGTTTAGGTGGGACAATAGTCAGAAATACCTATGTATCCTATAGAGATGACCCCCCAGAGTAACAATGACACTACAGGTTCGAGACTCATAAATAGCATGGCATTTCCACATATATGGCTGGACCAAAAGAACATCAAAGACATCCAATGGGGAAACATCACATAATATCTCATATTTGAAAGGTTGGATTCTATATGACAATCGACACTATTGGCTGACATGAAGATCTCATCCCTAGCGAAGCCACCCACTATTGTATGTTTGTGGGTGTGGTGTTGTCGACAATCCCAATTGTTTGAAGACCTCTGCTGAGATGAGGTTCTTCTGGCTTCCGCTATCAACAATAAAATGCAGTGGGGTCCCCTTCACCCACATCTATGAATGAAAAAGGCACTCCCCCTCTTCAGGATCTGTTGGTTCTTCTGGTTTAATTGTTGTGGTCATGATAGTAGTAGTTGTGAGGTTTGCATCGATGATATGTCTTCTACTAGTATTTTCTGAATCAGATTATGAATCAGGGTTCAAATCCTTGTCTTTGTTCTCGACCACCAATGATTATTTTGAATTACATTCATCGGTGTTGTGTTAGGGTTTTTGGGGAAATCGCACCATTTTCCAGTGTCCTTCGTATTTCAGTTACCCTTTTTTCCCTATGGCTTGGACTAGTTTTCTAAAGGTTGGTTGTTAGGGACATCTTTACCATACTTTAGCTTTTGCAGATTTGTAGACACAAACATCCTCTTGTTCTGGTGCTTAAATTTATGTTTTATTTTAACAAAATATCGATAAGCAACACCAAGTGATGAGATTTCCAAAAAATCCATTTCAGTTTGGATGTATCTGTGTAGAGGCCCAAGGTATTTTAGAACCAAATGTCAATCAGAGTCTCTGATACCCAGCTTGGTGCACAAGGTATGGAAGGAATTCATGAAATCTGACACTTCTTGACCCCTCTCTTGTTGCAATGTGATCCATCTCATGTATTGGTTGTTATAGTTGTCAGTAGCGTAATATTGTTCCTTGACCACATCCACAAAAAGATCATATGTGGGCTCGACCTAATATATTCATGACTCCTCTGTGGAAACTTTATCCCAGTAAGTTTCCCACCAATGTTTGACATGGGTGAGAGCCTTAAGGAGTGTGAAGGTAATATTCTCCCTGTCATAGAAATTATGAACAGAGAAATAGCCTTCTAGCATATTTATCCATTTTTCTAGGGCATCCGCATTTATCTGTCCTTCAAATACAAGAATATAAATTAAATTGTACCTTGAAAGGAGAGGTTCCTCCAAAGTTACTACTTGATGAATACACACCGTTTTTTATCGGCAAACGTTGAAGGATGTGGACAAAATTCTCATCATTTCATCCCTTTGTCGCGTGATAGCTTCCTCAAAAAATAGATTAATAGAATCTTTTGCTCCGTCATTTTTATTTTCTTCCTCCATGGAGGGTTTCTTGGGCGTGAAGGAGCGATTGTCCTTAAGAGAGACAATCTTGAGACCCAAATTTCTATACTCGGAACTCGTTGGGGACATGCATTGAAAAATGATCAAGAGTAGCCTGCTCTGATACCACAGATCCAGATTATTTTCAACATGAAATGAAAGAGGAGAAATAATAAATAAATATATAGAGATATCTCAGATGTACAATAATATAACATAAATATATCATATATGCAACCATAAATACAAATATACAATAATACACAATTTTTATTAATGAGTGAAATGTACAAAATTGTAGAAATACATAGTGAAAGACTCGCTAGAATGGTGACAACTTATCTCTGAGAAGAGATGTGATGGCTACTCGAATTCGCAAGAATATAATTTTTACAATGATGCTACAAAGGAATTTTTAACATAAAGAGAATCCAAAACCCTAACCCCAGAATATGAAAATCCAAATGTTTTGTGGACCCCGTTTTGGGTAGTTTGGTGTATCAACTTTCCGACAGCATAACTTTGGCATACAATCTCCATTTGGGGCGCATGATAGATAATTGGAAAGGTATCGTCGAGGAGATTAATTTTGGGGGATAAATTAGAGCCTTTGACCATCATTAAGGTGCTTGATCTAGAAAAAAATCATTTAGGCCCTCAAAATGGCAAAGAAAGTTTAAGAACTGAAAAACCGCTAAAAATAGTAAATCGCCAAAAGAATTTTTTGAGCCAATTGGAATAGGTGGGTCACCATCGATATTGACCTAGATCAATACTCCTTCCTTAGGAATAAATGGTATCCATTGCATTGTGTTCCCAGGGGAGATGGAAAAGTGTTTGTTGAATCCGCATCTTGATGAGTTGCTTGTCTTGCTGGAGACATTGTGTTGCTTAATTTGTTTAAGGTTTTCATGAACCTATGGCTGGAAGGGTTGGAAATTTTTAACCAGTATGGATACATGAAATAGATGTTTGTAGAAGGAATCCTTGCGATTTTCTTCAATCTTTTCGACCTACTTTTGTTGGACAAAAGGTTCTTGGACTAAGGCTGCAGTGGTTGCAATGTTCTTTGGTTTACCTTTTGAACAAACTTTGAAGAAGTTGAATTTTGTAGTATGAGATACTACCTTGTGACACTGTTTAGGTGGGATAGTAGTCAGAACTACATCTGGTATCCTATATAGATGAACCCCTAGAGTAACATCGAGACTACGAGGTCGAGACTCATAAATAACATGGGGCTTCCACATATATGGTTGTCCTAAAAGAACATCACATACATATAGCGGAGAAACATCACATAATACCTCATCATTGGAGGGATGGATTCTGTATGACAATCAACATTGTTGGCTTACACAAAGATCTTGTCCCTAGAAAAGCCACTTGATGTTGTATGGATGTGGGTGTGGTGTTGTTGACAATCCCAACTGTTTGACAACCTCTGCTGAGATGAGGTTCATTTGGCTTCCTCTATCAACAATAAAATGTAGCAGAGTCCACTTCACCCACATCCTTGAATGAAAAAGGTGCCCCCCTCTTCAGAATCCATTGGTTCTTCTGGTTAAATTGTTGTGGTCGCGACAATAGTAGTGGGGTCTGCTTCGATGATCTATCTTCTACCAGTATTTTTTGTATCAAATTCTGAATCGGGGTTCGGGTCCTTGTCTTTGATCTCGGATACCAATGACTATTTTTAGCGACATTCATCGATGTTGTATCAGGGGATTTTATCGAAATCGCACCATTATCCAATTTCCTTCTTCATCTTTCCATTACCCTTCTTTTCTCGTGTCTTGGACTGGTTTTATGAAGGATGATTGTTAGTGTCGTCTTTACCATACTTTGGTTGTTTCATATTTTTAGAGCCGGACTCCTGCTTGTTCTAGTGCTTAAATGTTTACTCGATTTTAACAACATATCGATAAGAAACACCTAGTGATGAGTTGTCCATAAAATCCATTTCAGTTTGGATGTATCTATGTAGACACCCATGGTATTTCAAAACTAAATGTTTCCTGGAGTATTTGATACCCAAATTGGTGCACAACGTATTGTTACCCATGATTTTGGTCATCATGATGATGTATTGATGATGGTGTACTTAGGCTTCTCATAAGAACTTTCTCATAAGAAAATTGGCAATCATCTCTTCCCAGAAAACTCATTTTTGAAGAGAGTTCGCAGGTTACTAGTATCCCAGGGTGTGAGAATGACCCATTCTCGTAGGCTTCCTTAAGCTGGGGTGCGAACTTCTCGCAATGTGTAACATAGCTAGGGTGCGAACCTTCTATAAAGCATGGAAAAAGATGAATTCTCGATTGTTCTAGAAGGGAATCTTCTAGAAGAATGGGTTGGCATTCGAATGGCTATCATTGTACTGGATTCCCTGATATTGTGGGATCATTCTTATCTAAGTAACCATCTCATTCTCTCCTATATATTGATGGAATTCTCATGGAAAAGGTTAAGCAAGATTCATTGGAGAATTGGTGAAAGAATTGTGTGAAGGACTTAGCTTGAACAAGAGCTTGGAGACTCTAGCAAGTCTATCAAGAGGATTTGATCTTCTTCATACAAGGATTGAGAAAGTGTGTGTGTTGGAGCCAAAAGCCATCGAAAGGAAGCTTGCGACATCAAGGAAATCAGGTTGTAATCTTTACTTTCAATCAATATGATACAGTGGCATGTCCCTTTCCCATAAATCTATTCTCACTTTATTGTGTAATTCCTTGATCATACACATAAGTTGATAGTTGAATATATTTTGCTATCTTCACTTTGGTTGGTTTGTGTTGTCTTAGTCTTGACCTCACGAGAGCACCGGAGTGAAGCGGGAGAAACAAAGACCCTAGGAAGTGATATAAAGGTATGTTACTTGTTCCTTCCTACTAGCTAATTCAATGGTCAAAGCTTAGGGAAAGAGTCATGTCCTGTCCTGTTTTGTTCTAGATCCAGGTGGATCTAGGGAGATCTGTTAGTGTTCGCACCTACCGATTAGTCCGATAACAAAATTGGTGACTCGCAGGTCCCGTGTATCCCACCTGCGAGAATGGATGAGTGCAAGTAGGGCTCATAAAATCAACTCAAAATGAGTTTTCTGGGAAGAGATGATTTTCAATTTTCTCAGGAGAAAGTTCTTATGAGAAGCCTGAGTACACCATCATCAATACATCATCACGATGATAAAAATCATGGGTAACAGAATTCCCCCCAAAGTATGAGGCTGGAACCAGTGATAGCCGAAAGACTTTACAAGCTGCATGTGTGTGTCGAAAACCAGGAGCACACCTAATCAGAAACCTGCGAACAACCAAGCATCTGCAAAATATCATATATACCAATTCTGAGGTAGGCATTCCCATACTCAGATCACAGATGGATGACATTGTAAACATGGGTCATGGCCACCAATCATACACTGTGGATCCATGCCGTCAAAATATAGCATAGCCATCAGGAATACACTGTGGATCTATGCGAGAAAATTCAAATTGAGATAACATAGCCACGATACATACACAGTGGATCTATGTGTCACAAACTATACATACTCCATTGCAACCTAGACAAAGAGATGATATCCAGGGTCTTCAATCTTGTCGCCCAAAAGTACGAATCTAACCATGTGATTACATGTGTTGAAGTCGAACATGGTAGAAACCACTTGATTACCAGTCATTGATGAAACCGTTAACAAGTGCAAGGGAAATCACCATTGATGTCAATGACTCCCAAGGTACTCTAGTACAATCCATCGACTGTGAATAAATGAGTTGAAGTCGAACAGCCGATGGAATATTTCGATTCGATGGAATATTTCGATCAGGGGTCAATGATGTAAATACCAAGACTTTCCAGCCAACTTTGTCTAGTACTGACCGACGTCGCATACGCTCTCGGGGATACTCTTTATCGTCGGGGAATTGACTCTGTTTTTCGACATTGCCTAACGTTCGATGAAGCCGAGAAAGCTCTGAATGACTACCATTATGGAGCCTATGGTGGTCATATGTCTAGGTATGCTACTGCCCAGAAGATCTTATGAGCAGGGTATTTTTGGCCTTCTTTATTTAACAATTGCATAATTGTCGTTCAAAAATGCCATGCTTGCCAGACCTATAATCAGAAGATGCAGTCACATCCTGCTACTCTTCACCCTGTGGTCTCAATTGGTCCCTTTGCAAAATGGGGCATCGATTTCATGACATGTCACCCTCACTCGGTCGGGGGGCATGGTTACATTATTGTAGCCGTCGATTACTTTACGAAATGGGCCGAGGCGATGCCGACATTTGAAAACACTGGAAAGACCGCAACATTATTCATTTTTAATCACATCATAGCTCGTTTTGGTGTTCCCCAAGCTATCGTCACTGATCACGGTAGCCACTTCAGAAACTTCATGATGTCTGAACTTACTGAAAAGTTGGGTCTTCTCCATGATAACTCAACGCCCTATTACCCACAAGCCAACGACCAAGTCAAAGAAATTAACAAAGTTCTCATAACTATGCTCCAAAGAATGATAGGGATTCACAAAACAAGTTGGCACACAATGTTGTTTTCGGCATTGTGGGCTTACCGGACATCCATCAAATCTGCTACTGGGTTTACACCTTTCTGGTTAGTCTATGGTTTGGAAGCTATTCTCCCGATTGAATGCGAGATACCCTCTTTAAAACTAGTTGTTGAATTCCTACCAAACACTTATGCTGAGGAAGAATGTCTATTGTATCTTATGCGATTAGACGAAAGTCGACGCGATGCTACCCTAGTTATAGAAGCTCAAAAGAAACGTGTCAAGGCTCAATACGACAAACATGTGAAGCCTCGCATTTTCTCCGAAGGAGATCTAGTTCTCCTCTATGATCAAGATCGAGATATGCTAGGAGCTGAAAAATTCAAAGCCATGTGGCGAATTCCTTATATCATTTGACGAGTTTTGGAAAAATGAGCTTATGAGTTAGTAGATTATGATGGTATCCCTTTGAGTGAACCAAGGAATGGGTTGTACTTGAAGAAGTACTATGCATAAAATCATCTGTGCACGAGTACTTGTATTTTAATTGTATCATACTTCTTGTGTGTTACTGTAGCTTGCTTTTGTTGTTATTTGGTCTCTGCCCTTATGTGACGTTGTGTTTGATTTCCAGATGCCAGAGTCTTCACTACCCTATATTGGCTTCGCTGATAGCGCTAGTCATAGTACTCAGAACCTTTCTTCCGCTACATGGGAAATTTACGGCCCTACAAACGAACTTATCTCCTTACGAGGTGTGTGCCTCGGTCGTGCGACCAACAACATTGCAGAGTATAGCACCGTTATTCAATTATTGGTTGATGCTATCTTGCTCGGAATCCATCATTTGGTTGTGCGACTCGATTTGCAGCTTGTAGTACTATAGTTAAGTAATGTCTATACTATTCGAAGTCCTACTTTGTTACAGGTGTATTTGCGAATTCGCCTCTTGGAACGTTATTTTGATTACATTGCATATCAACATATTCCTAGATGTCTAAATACATTAATAGATGCATTGGCTAACTATGTATTAGACAGAAATTTGGATCATTTATAAATCAATCGCATCAATTTTCACACAACAAATGATAAACCGGTAGAAGATGTCTGTATATATAATGATCAAAAGAGTTTTTTACAAAAAGTTTTGTCCGAAGACCAAAATGTCAAAATATGAAGCTCATAGCTTCTACAAAGTGACATCATGGATGATGTTCACGGTAACACACAACTTCCCGGGAAACTCTACGAAGCAATCGACTCATGGACTCTGACACTCCTACTGTATGACGCTAATCACGTCGTGGAACCTCTCCAAGAGGCATGTCTGAAATATTTGTTGTCAAGCCCTCTAGGTTTTGTTCCACTACTTGATAATCCTCAATGTATTGTGGCGTTGGCGCTACCCCTCCTCACCGCTGAATGGGAGAAGTACCAGGAGGTCGGTAAGGTCCAACATCTGTGTCATCGAAAATGAATTTGTTATTTAGTCTTTGGACGAACATATAAAAAACATTTTCATATGATAAAAATTCACAAAAACATTTAAAAGGAAAAAAATTGTGTACTTCTTACCAAGTTCCCCCCACTGAGCATCCTCTGGTAGTACTAAGTCCGTATCTCCTCGGAAATCCAATCCGTCATAAGCATAATCATTGACCATCAACATCTGTGGTCGAAGCCAGTCGAAGAAGGTATCATCATACTTGATGATTGGTCTAGCTACGTGTCGGGCCATGAGCTGACACCATCTCAACATTCTTGGATCCCTGGGAGCCGATAAATTCCACTCAACCTGCAGTCTCAGTAATGGAACCCTCTCAAGGAAGAAGGACACTAACAAAGATCCATACCCGAATTGCTTCAGGTCGCCTCGTCTGCATTTGGTCAACTGCTTTTTCATACTATGAAGCACTGCATCTACCCAGTTGAAAAACCGAGGTTCAGTACACTCTATGGCATACTGGAAGTAACTCTATAGCGCCATGTGAGGAGCGAAACTCCCAGCCATATGAGCTATGGTGAACAAGATTGTACGGAGGATCAAATCCCGTACCCCCCAAATAGCTACTTTTCCTTTCTTCCTCTCTGCCTCGAGAACACAGTGTAAACAATAGTACTCACTCATGGGCAGCCCAACACCTCTACTCAGGGATGATTTTAGGGATGGAAATTTATTTTAAAATGTAGAAACCTTGGCGAGTATTACTAATGCTTCATATGTCAACTATAAATGTTAGGCGATATTTTTTTTAAAATATTCAAATTTCTAAGTATTTTATATAGTTTTTATAAATTTTTGGCGGTTTTTAAGGTAAAATAATTTTATCTTATAGAATTTGGGCGAATCATTTTTAAAATAGCGAATCTTATTTTTGGAAAAACCATGGAAAATTAGCCTATGAGCGAAATTTAGCCCCTAAAATCATCTATGCCTCTGCTGCCAGTCAGGCTCACATGGTAACCCCGTCGTGACAGTCTAGTCAAGAAGTAAATGTCCTCAATATCTAAGGACAGTGTGTGGAACCCCACATGAAATACCTGCTGATTGGGATACCACATATGCACAAGGTACTCTAATCATTTGACTTGGGCCCTCATGCCCGGGATACGAAAGTACTTCAGAAGGCCACAATTTCTCAAAGCAACAATAGTGGGTGGATGATTTCCAGCAATATAATTGTATTATTCGTGCTCCCTTTCACGCCATTCATGAACCATTTTGATGGCCAATTACCTGCATAAGAAGCACAAAAAGAGGATTAGCAACTCTATTCATGAGTTGGTTTTTTTTTATTGAGTAAATTCTTAAAAAACTTTTTTGCTTTGCAATTATCGCAGGTGCCCTTTGGGCACAGTGCGAGAACCTTGCAGGCTACTGTGGTCTCACCTGCAAGAATCACCCATTCTCGCAGGTCCCGTGTAGCCCACCTGTGAGAATGGCTGAGTGCAAGTAGGGCTCATAAAATCAACTCAAAAAATGAATTTTAACCAATGAAAATGTAAAACTAAACCATGAAAGAGTAGAATACAAAGAACCTACCTCACTGTCATTGACGGCTCGCCGAATGGACGCTCGTAACTCCCGCAATCTGACGCCGAACTTCGAGGGTAAAAGAGGGGTTTTTGAGCTCAAATAGTGGAAAAGTGAAAATGATATGGTAAAAAGAGTTTTACTCCTTTATATTTAATTTTACCATGTTATTTGGTTTTTTATGATTATTTATCTATTAAACCCTAATCTCTAATGTCCTTTTGAGTGTAACTTTTGCAGGCGTAATGACTTTGATGTTCATATACAGAGATGCAGACATAATTTTTCTTTTTTCATTCATGTTTTGATTGTTTTTTATGGTTTTTTTTATAAAACCTCGAGTGTGGTCTTTGTCCATTCTCGCGCTTGAAAATACATGAGAACGCGATCAAGCATACTTTTATCACTTTTTCGAGCTCAATAAGGTTATACAAAAAAGGAACCCCCCTGGAGTCCTCTTTAAGTTCTTTTCAGAATCTCTAAACATGAAAAGATAGACGAGCGACCTTGCTATTTTCACGTTCGATAAAGTATCTGAAGAAAGCGTCTAGTGAGCGATAATTTATCTCTTTTTTGGTCTCATCGGACTATTTTACGAAAAAGGAACTGAGAGAGTTCTCTTTTAAGTGTTTTTCCAAACTCTATAATCATGAAAAACCTTCGAGTTTTCTATCTTTGGACTTGTTAAACAAATATCGACAGACCCGTAATGGGATGGAACCACTCCTTCTTAGGGTTCGTTAAACATACTACGAAGGAATTATTCGAAGGATAAGCTTATATCAACAAGCATATATTATCCTCCTCAAGCTTGCGTAAAAATAAAGAGGTGCTCACCAGAAATGGTGGGGGAAAATTTGGGAAAGGAATATGTTATCATCTTCGTATTGATTGGCAGTAAGTGTCGTTCTTGAACATGACACCCCCTATTCATTATATTTGAAGTCGGTTTGGGAAATCTATTCGTCTCTCATTCGATTTGCTACAAGGTCATTCCCTGTGTCAACTTTGAGTCAATACTGCCAAATCATTGGTCGTGTTGTTCATATATTCAAGAGAAGTCCATCTGAAACCTCTATTGAGTCGGCCATCTGTAGTTGTCCATTCTCTCCGTGTCGACCTTCCTTGTGTTCAGTCCAACTTAGATCATACTCCGTTTTACCTTCAAAATCTGTTACTCATTTCGTGTTATTGATGGGGGATACATCAAGGCCCTCCTGTGACAAGTTTTGTTCTGTCGACTTCAACTCATTATTTGGAATCAAGACTTAGAAATTCTTTGGTACCTTGGAGCTTGCATGCCTCAATGACAGGTTTCCTCACTTTCGACAGTGGGTTTACATCATTGACCCCTAATCGAAAGATTCCATCGGTTGTTTGACTTCAAATCATTTGTTCACACTCGATGGATTGTACTAGAGTACCTTGAGAGTCATTGACATCAATGGTGATTTCCCTCGCACTTGTTAACAGTTTCATCAATGACCGGTAATCAAGTGGTTTCTACCATGTTCGACTTCAACACATGTAATCACATGGTTAGATTTGTACTTTTGGGCGACAAGATTGAAGACCCTGGATATCATCTCTTTGTCCAAGTTGCGATGGAGTATGTATAGTTTGCAACACATAGATCCACTGTGTTTGTATCGTGGCTATGTCGTCTCAATTTGAATTTTCTCGCATAGATCCACAGTTTATTCCTGGTGGCTATGCTATATTTTGATGGCATGGATCCACAGTGTATGATTGGTGGCCATGACCCATGTCTACAATGTCATTTGTCTGTGATCTGAGTATGGGAATGCCTACCTCAGAATTGGTATATATGATATTCTGCAGATGCTTGGTTGTTCGCAGGTTTCTGATTAGGTGTGCTCTTGGTTTTCGACACACACATGCAGCTTGCAAAGTCTTTCGGCTTTCACTGGTTCCAACCTCATACTTTGGGGGGCGTTCTCTTACCCATGATTTTGGTCATCATGATGATGTATTGATGATGGTGTACTCAGGCTTCTCATAATAACTTTCTCCTAAGAAAATTGACAATCATCTCTTCCCAGAAAACTCATTTTTGAAGAGAGTTCGCAGGTTGTTAGTATCCCAGGGTGCGAGAATGACCCATTCTCATAGGCTGCCTTAAGCTGGGGTGTGAACTTATCGCACTGTTTAACATAGCTAGGGTGCGAACCTTCTATAAAGCATGGAAAAAGATGAATTCTCGATGGTTCTAGAAGGGAATCTTCTAGAAGAATGGGTTGGCATTCGAATGGTTATCCTTGTACTGGACTCCCTGATATTGTGGGATCATTCTTATCTAAGTAACCATCTCATTCTCTCCTATATATTGATGGAATTCTCATGGAAAAGGTTAAGCAAGATTCATTGGAGAATTGGTGAAAGAATTGTGTAAAGGACTCAGCTTGAACAAGAGCTTGGAGACTCCAGCAAGTCTATCAAGAGGATTTGAGCTTCTTCATACAAGGATTCAGCAAGTGTGTGTGTTGGAGCCAAGAGCCATCGAAAGGAATCTTGTGACATCAAGGCAATCAGGTTGTAATATTTACTTTCAATCAATATGATACAGTGGCATGTCCCTTTCCCATAAAGCTATTCTCACTTTGTTGTGTAATTCCTTGATCATACACATAAGTTGACAATTAAACATATTTTGCTATCTTCACTTTGGTTGGTTTGTGTTGTCTTGGTCTTGACCTCACGAGAACATTGGAGTGAAGCGGGAGCAACAGAGACCCTAGGAAGCGATATAAAGGTATGTTACTTGTTCCTTCCTACTAGCTAATTCAATGGTCAAAACTTAGGGAAAGAGTCATGTCCTGTCCTATTTCGTTCTATATCCAGGTGGATCTAGGGAGATCTGTTAGTGTCTGCACCTACCGATTAGTTCGATAATAGGTATGGAAGGTATTAGTGAAATCCGACACTAGTTTTCCCCTCCCTTGCCACAATGTGGTCCATATCATGTATTGGTCATCATAGTTGCCAACATGGTAATATTGTTCCTTGACCGCATCCACACAAACATTTCAAGTGGGCTTGGCCCCATATATTCTAGACTCCTCTATGGAAATTTTCTCCCATTAAGTTTCCCATGAATGTTTGACATAGGGGAGAGCCTTAAGGAGTGGGAAGGTGATATTTTCCCTATTGGAGAAATTATGAATATAACAATAACCTTCTAGCAGATTTAACCATTTTTCTAGGGCATTTGTATATATCTATCCTTCAAATATAAGAATATTAAAATTAACTTGTACCTTGAAAGGTGAGGTGCATTGAAAGTGGTTGCTTGATGAAGATGTTCCGGTTGTTATAGACAGACATTGAAGGATTTTAGGGTCCTAACCCACACATAGGTAGATTAATATATTCGGATGTAATAAGGGTCAATATTAATAAGGCCTTTCAATAAAATAGAATAAGGCGGATGTAAGAAGACCTAATAAAAGCTTCTGCTTCTAGAAGAATCTTCCTCTAGATGCTTCTCTTGATAGACATTTTGTATAAATAAGGGTCGAGGGTATGAAAACCCTAGCTTGGAGATTATTGTAACAGAGTGTTGCTCGATTGGAGGTTGCGCCCTCGAAGAGGCCTATGAACATTGCTTTCTGAATCAAAGTGTTATTTCTATTGTCGTTCTTATATCATTTATGTGTTATTGTGGAGATTGTGCTGGATATTTTACTGTTATTCTGCCATTTCTTGCATTTTATTTATGTTTTGCATATTTTTATATCTAGTATCTTACAAGTGGTATCAGAGAACTTTCCTTGGCAGAAATTGTGGGAATTTTTTTTCCAGGGTAGAGACGTATTCCGATGTCTTTAAACCACAGAGATCTATCGTTACGCGCATAAACCTGCGGTTGAGGGATTCATACATGCAGGAAATACAAGTGGTTATTAAGCGCACATTTGTTGGCCACCCTTGTAACCCATGTTGGTACCCCTTCGAGTGGTAGCACATCAGACAACACTTGTGTACGGATTGGCCTAGATTTCCTAAAGCCCTCTTTAGATAAACCTATCGGCCGCCAGACTGCTATAGTGTCACCGATAACAACACTTGAGAAGATACTCTCTAGTACCTGGGTAGTTGGGTAGTATGGCTAAAGGTATGGCCTATCCTCCTTAGTTAGTGCCCTGAGATATTGGGTCGAGTACTACTGTTGGACCCCACATGTATATCCGAGAGCTATAGCACAGGGCAAACCCTTTTCTGTAGAACCCTTGAATACCTAACCCTTGTGGGATAGAAACATAAATGAATTAAAAACAGCCTATATCTATTGTCGCGCAACTGTGTTCGAGTTGCCAAGTAAATACACATCTATTTATGGTTAAACATTTGGGGATTTCATCACTGCAGTATTCTTCAAACTGGAGTATAACTCCGCAGGTGTATAAAAATAAAAAAATAAAAAAAAATTGAGACCTATTCCATTGGATTCATCTCTCCGCCCTTATCACTTTCATCCATATCATTTTTATACAAAATTTTTGACCCCGCCCGCCCCTTTTCAGTTCACCCATCTTAATGGCCCATACCCGTAGCCAAGACTTGGAAGCTCGCTTCAACACCATGCAATCCAGTTTCCTATAAATCCAAAAAGGAGTAAAACAACTCATTGCTACTCTTGCCTCCATTGATTCATCCATCAATGCTACCATAAATACAACCATGAAGTCCTCAATGGAGGAAGTCAAACAAGAACTTACCATCCAGCTTGAATCTATCTTTGCAACACTCTACACCAAACTGAAGATCCCTACAGATGACCATTTCTCTGAAGCACATCCAAAGAATGAAGGCAAAACTTCCTCCCATTCCCATACCTTTCAGTCTCATCACTTTCAACGTGACATATGCCTTCTACGGGTGAACGTGACCAAATTTGATGTCTTGGACCCCACTAGTTGGGTAACCCAAATGGAACATTATTTCTCTTTATATGGAATTACCGATGACTTGGCCAAACTTCGGTATGGTGTTCTCCATCTAGATCAAGAACGTTGGCAATGGTGGCAATGGAGAAAAACTTCATGTCACGGGTATATTGCTTGGACCCAATTTGTGACTGAGATTGATGAATGCTTTGACATGGAAACCAACCATTTGGGTCGTTTGACAAAGTTGAAGCAATCTGGAATAGTAGAAGACTTCATAGCTGCCTTTGAACGCCTGGCTTTTTGAACAGAGGGCATGACTGATGCTTTCTTTGGAGAGTGTTTTATTAGTGGCCTCAAGGAGGAGATTCAGGTCCATGTCCTCATGGATCGACCCTCGACTTGGGTGGAGGCTACTAAAAGAGTTAAAGAAGCACAACACGTGGTATCATCTCAAAACTGAAAACCCTCTGTTATCCCTCGCCCTAAACCTGTCACTCCCACTACTCCCTCCACCCCATTAAAAGTCCAAAAATTGACCAGGGCTAAAATGGTTGAACGCCAACTCAAAGGCCTTTGTTATAATGGTGATGACAAATATTTCCCGGGCCACAAGTGTAAGGAACAAAAGATTTTTATGGCCATCTCTGAGGAAATTTCAGAAGAGGATGTTGAAACTCCCCCTGTGTCTGAGTCACCTGAAATCACTGACATAACCCCTCCCTCAGACCCTCACAAAGTAGAACCTGCCATTTCCCTTAATGCTCTCACTAGTTTTTCCTCTCCCCAAACCTCAAGTTAATCGGTTACATCAAGCATCAGAAGGTCATCATTCTGGTTGATAGTGGAAGCACCCATAATTGTATTCATCACCACATTGCCCAAGAAACTCATTGCTACATCCATGCTATCAATAATTTTCAAATCATGATTGCCAATGGTGGTTCCATGAAATGTGGAGGGTACTATGAAAATGTGCATCTCCAAATCGGTGACTACCACCTAAAATCCCATATGTTTGCTATCGACATGGGTGGTTGTGACATTGTGTTGGGTGTCGACCGGCTAAGAACTTTGGGTCCCATTCTCATGGATTTAAAGGCATTAACCATGCAATTCAACCAGGAAGGCCACCAATATAAATTCTAGGGCATCACTAGTGGTTCACCTGAGGTCATTAGTTCCCATCACATGGAAGAGTTGCTCAAAAAAGGTCATTCTGGTGTCATTGCCCAACTCCATGCCATTCAAGCAATAGAAACACCCCCGGTGCCGCATGACCTCCAAGCTCTCCTTTATAAACATCAAATGGTATTTTCCACTCCCCAAGGCCTCCCTCATTCCTGTGGTGTTCATGATCATTCCATTCCCCTTGTACCCGAAATCCTTCCTCCCAATATCCGTCCATATCGCCACCCTTTCTCACAAAAAAATGAAATTGAGAAAATGGTCCAGGAACTCCTTAATGCAGGCGTTATCCACCCTAGTACAAGCCCTTACTCTTCTCCTGTAGTCATGGTCCCGAGGAAAGAAGGTTCTTGGAGAATGTGTCCTGACTTTCGTTCCCTCAACAAACTGACCATTGAAGACAAATTTCTCATTCCTGTCATTGATGACCTCCTGGATGAATTGAGTGGCGCCCAATTCTTTACTAAACTTGATCTTCTCTTAGGCTATCACCAGATATGTATGAAAGAGGTAGACATTCCCAATATGACCTTTCACACTCATGAGGGCCACTATGAGTTTTTGGTCATGCCCTTTGGCTTGTGTAATGCTCCCTCCACCTTCCAAAGCCTCATGAATCATGTCTTCCGTCCCTTTCTTCGTCATTTTGTCTTAGTTTTATTTGATGATATCCTCATCTATAGAAAAACCTGGACTGACCATCTTACTCATGTGTATCAAGTTCTCCATCTCCTCTCCCAACACCAACTTTTTGTGAAACCGTCTAAATGTGCTTTTGGTGCCTCAGAAGTAGAATACTTGGGTCATATGGTTGGCAAGGATGGCATCAGGGTGGATCTGAAAAAGATTGAAGCTATGCAAGATTGGCCACACCCAAAGACTCTCAAAATCTTGCGTGGATTTCTGGGCTTAACAGGGTATTATCGCAAGTCTATTAAGAACTATGGAAAGATTGCAGCACCTCTCATTGCTCTCCTCAAAAAGAACTCTTTCACTTGGACTCCAGCTGCTACTCAAGATTTTCAAACCTTGAAGATGACCATGTGCACTACTCCGGTTCTGGCCCTTCCTGATTTCATAAAGGCCTTTGTGTTGGAATGTGATGCCTCAGGGAAAGGAATCGAAACTATCCTTATGTAAGAGGGCCAAGCTTTGGCCTTCACCAGCAAGCAACTATCTGAAAGGAATCTGAGCAAACCCATTTATGAAAAGGAAATGTTGGCTATTCTGCATGTTGTTGAGCTGTGGCGCCCTTTTCTCTTGGAACAATGCTTCCAAATCAAGACCGACCATCAAAGCCTCAAGTACTTTCTGGAACAACGCATTTCTTCCTGGGAGCAACAAAAATGGGTGACTAAGCTCTTTGGTTATGATTATGAGATCATTTACAAGAAGGGAAAAGACAATGTAGTGGCAGATGCACTGTCCCGAAAATATGAAGAAGAAGGATCCATTTTTTCTCTTTCCTTCATTGTACCTGATTGACTCCAAGCTGTGCAACAGGAATGGCTTCAAGACCCCAAGAGTTCGCATATGATCCAGCAATTGCAGAGCAAGGCTCCGGCTCCCCCAGGGTACTCTTGGCTACAGGATGAGCTTCAATACAAAGGGAATTTGTATTTAAGTAAAAAATCAAAGCTTAAATCCATGGTACTTTCCGAGCTTCATGCTACACCCACAACAGGGCACTCAGGGTTCACCAAAACATATGATCGAGTCAAAAGTTCTTTTTTTGGGGATGGTATGAAACAAGACATCCCTAATTTTGTAGTTGAATGTGAGGTGTGTCAACGCAACAAGGGAGAAACAGTCAAATCTTCGGGCACACTACAACCGCTTACGATTCCACCGTCTATTTGGAAGGATATCTCTATGGACTTTATTACCGGCTTACCCAAATCAGGGAATAAATCAGTCATAATGGTGGTTGTGGATCACCTTTCCAAGTATTCTCATTTCTGCGCTCTTCAAGACCCATTTACTACATCCACGGTGGCTCAACTTTTCATGGACCGGGTCTTCAAGCTTCATGGCATGCCGCACTCTATTGTTTCTGATTGTGACATAACTTTCACAAGCAATTTTTGGCAAGAACTGTTTAAGCTCCAGGGCACCCAATTGCATCTCAGCACAACTTATCATCCCTAGACTGATGGTCAAATGGAAGTTGTCAACAAGTGTTTGGAAACATATCTGAGGTGTTTTTCTTCTGAAAAACAACATCAGTGGGTTCAATGGCTACCCCTAGCCGAATGGTGGTACAACACTTCCTACCATACAGCTACTCGCATGACTCCTTTTGAAGCAGTATATGTATAGAAGCCACCTTTAGTTCTCTCATACTTACCGGGTACCTCGAAGGTACAGGAGGTTGATCAAACACTTACAATTCGAGAGGATATTCTTTGTACCCTTAAAGAGAAATTGGTCATGACACAAAATCGCATGAAGCAACAAGTTGATCAAGGTTTCTTTGAACGTCAATTTGCAGAAGGGGATTAGGTGTGTCTACCACTGCAACCATATAAGAAAACTTCTCTCAAGGCTGAGCATTGTCAGAAGCTAGCGCCCAAATTTTATGGTCCTTATACAGTTCTCAAACATGTGGGACAAGTCGCATATCAGTTATCTCTGCCCAGTCAGTCGAAGCTACATCCAGTTTTCCATGTTTCATGCTTAAAGAAGGTGATTAGAACTCAGTGCCAAATTCAATCCAACCTTCCTGAGTTAGCTGAAGAAGGATCCATTTGGCTACAACCAGAAGCAGTTTTTGACTAGCGTGAGCGTTGCCTACTTTAGCGAACCATCAAGGAAGTGTTATTCCAGTGGAAAGATACGAATCCAACAGATGCCACTTGGGAACCAACTACCATTCTGCAGCAGTTTCCTCATCTCAAGCCTTGAGGACAAGGTTGTTTTTAATGGGGTGGACATGTTAGGTTCCTAACCCGCACATAGGTAGATTAATATATTCGGATGTAATAAAGGTCAATATTAATAAAGCCTTTCAATAAAATAGAATAAGGCAGATGTAAGAATACCTAATAGAAGCTTCTGCTTCTAGAAGGATCTTCCTCTAGATGCTTCTCTTGATAGACATTTTGTATAAATAAGGGTCGAGGGTATGAAAACCTTATCTTGGATATTATTGTAACAGAGCCCTGCTCGATTGGAGGTTGCCCCCTCGAAGAGGCCTGTGAACATTGCTTTCTGAATCAAAGTGTTATTTCTATTGTTGTTCTTATATCATTTATATGTTATTGTGGAGATTATGCTGGATATTTTACTGTTATTCTGCCATTTCTAGCATTTTGTTTCTGTTCTGCATATTTTATATCTGGTATCTTACAAAGGATGTGGGAAAAATTCTCCATCATTTTGTCCCTCTGTTGTGTGAGAGCTTGCTCAAGCAACATATTAGTAGAATATTCTTCTCTGTCTTTTTTATTTTCTTCTACCATGGAGGGTTTCTTAGGCGTGTGAGAGTGATTTTCCTCAAGAGAGACAAGCTCGAGACCCAAATTTCTATACTCGGACCTTGTCGGGGACATGCACTGAAAAATGATCAAGAGTAGCATGTTCTGATACCACTGATTCAGATTGTTTTCGGCACGAAATGAGAGTGGAGATATAATAAATAAATGTACATAGATATCTCAAATATCTAATAATATAAAAAATATGTATCATAGATGCAACCATAAACATAGAGATACAATAATACACAATTTCTATTAATGAGCGAAATGTACAAAAATGTAGAAATACGGAGTGAAAGACTCACTAGAATGGTGGTAGCTTATCTCTGAGAAGAGATGTGACAGCTACTCACATTTACAAGAAGATGATTTTTACAATGAGGCTCGAAAGAAATTTTTAACATAAATAGAATCCAAAACCCTAACCACAGAATATTAAAAGCCAACAGTTTTGTGGACCTCATTTTGGGTAGTTTGGTGTACCAACTTCCTCATTGTGTAACTTTGGCATATGATCTCCGCTTAGGACACATGATAGATCGTTGGAAAGGTATCATAGAGGAGATTAGTTTTGGGGGCTCAATGAGAGGATTTGGATATAATTGTGGTGCGTTATCCCTAAAAAACTTAATTTACACCCTCAAAATGGCCTCAAAAGTTTAAGAAATGAAAAATTGCTAAAAATAGTGAATTTCCAGAAGGTTGTTTTGAGCGAGTTGGAATAGGTGGGTGGCCACTGATATCCATATGGATCATATATAGGTAATTATGAATATTCTCTCAATACTTATTCAACTAAAACACATCCAAATGCCTATCCTTCCAAAGAAAGCATTTGCATGTTTATTTCAAACAATATTCACTTCCAGACATGCTCTTGCGCATATGGAATGCCCAACCTTGAATACATTAAAGAAATGAAACATTTGGATTAAGGGGTGCAATTTATGAAACCATGCCTCAGTAGCAGATAAAAAACATGGTCACCTAGTCCATGCCTAAACAAGATTGCAACATATAATGGTACTAAAAAATGTTGATCCGTTAGGTTTTTATGCCCTAGGGAGCTATTGTCCAAGATTCCTTGAAATGGTTTGGGATGTGACTTGAAACTGTGCATAAAACAAAAAATGAGACACAGATTGAGGAATTGTTGACTTTGATGGATTCCTATCATAGGATTTCAGCTAGAGCACCCCTCACTCCCGGGTGCCATGCCTCATAAGTTGTTTTACTCATTATTTTTGAGAACTAGGGTTTTGCTCAATTATAAGAAATGCAACATTTGGATTAAGGGGTCCAATTTATGAAACTATGATTTAGGAGTGGATGGAAAATGTGGTCACCTATTCCATTCCTAAAAATATTGCAGCATCTCACAGAACTCAAAAAGGTTACCCCGTTAGGTTTTTATCCCCCAAGGAGGTATTGGCCAAGAGTCCCCGAAATGGTTTGGGATGCGACTTGAAACTGGGCATAAAATGAAAACTGAGACTCATATTGAGGAATCGTCAACTCCATTGAATTCTTGGCATATGAATTTAGCTAGAGAACCCCTCACTCATGGGTCCCATGCCTCAAAATTTTCTTTATTCATCGATTTCAAGAACTAAGGTTTTTCTCAGTAAGAAACAATGCAACATTTGGATTAAGGGGTCCAATTTATGAAACCTTGTTTCGAGAGTGGATGGAAAATGTGATCACCTATTCCATGCATAAAAAATCTTGCAACATCTCATGGAACTCAAAAATGTTGATCCATTGGATTTTTATGCCCCAAGGAGGAATTGACCAAGACTCCTTGAAATGGTTTGGGATGTGACTTGCAACTAGGAATAAAATGAAAACTAAGACTCATATTGAGGAATCATCGACTTTGTTTGATTCCTGGAATATGATTTCATCTTTAGAACCCCTTACTCCCAGGTCCCATGCCTCATATGTTGCTTTATTCATCGATTTTGAGAACTACGATTTTTCTCAATAAGAAGAAATCCAACATTTAGATTAAGGAGTCAAATTTATGAAACTGTGCCTCGAGAGAGGATGGAAAAACTGTTCACCTAGTCCATGCCTAAATAAGATTGCATAATCTCACAGAACTAAAAAATGATACTACGTTAGGTTTTTATGCCCCGAGGAGGAATTTACCAATAGTTCCCAAATTGGTTTGGGATGCATCTTGCAACTGGGTATAAAATGAAAACCGAGATTTGTATTGTGGAACCATTGATTCCATTGGATTCTTTGCATATGATTTTAGCTAGAGCACCCCTCACTCCTGGGTCCCATGCCTCAAAGGTTTTTTTATTCATCGATTTTGAGAACTAAGGTTTCTCCCAATAAGAAACAATGCAACATTTGGATTAAGGTATCCAATTTATGAAATTGTTCCTTGAGAGAGGATGGAAAAAGTGGTCACCTATTCCATGCCTAAACAAGGTTGCAACATCTCACAGAACTCAAAAATGTTTCTCTCTTAGGTTTTTATGCCATGATGAGGTATTAGCCCTAGAATATTCAAGACATCATTGCCATGGAACATAACAACCCTAGAATATTCAAGACATCATTTTCATGACACATAACATCCATAGAATATTGAAGACATCATTTCCATTCCATTTCCATGCCTTGTCATGCCATGCCAATGTTATGTTTTTCCAAGATTCCCATGTCTTGTCATGTAGTTTCCCATTTTAACCTATACATAAATAAATATAACTTTCCATAAAATTATGCAAGGAGAAATTCAAATCAAAATTCAGATTGCAATGAAACAAGAATAGAAAAAAAATAAACATTTCCATGTCATTTCCATGCCTTGCTAAGCCAATAATTGATATTAACTTAGTCACAATAGGAAAAATATAACAACCCTTAAAACAAATAATCATTAAATGAAAGGGGGGTGAAAATGCAAGCTTAAACTAGTGTTTAGATAATAAATACTTGTTGAAATGCAAGATGGAACATAACATCCCTACAATATTCAAGACATCAAGCCCTAAAGGGATGAAAATTATGACATAAATGTAATAAAAGTTGTCAAGGTGATTTCCAAGAGAGAAAGATGACAAGTAAACCCTAGACATCAAGCTAACAAGGCTGGAAATTGAGAGTAAGTCTTATGTTTCCATGCCTTGCCTTGCCACACCATGCCTTGCTATGTCATGTATTGCCTTTCCTTTCCATGCCTTTCCTTTTCTTTCCTTGTATTTCCATGACATTCCATGTCATGCCTTGCCTTGCCATGCCTTTCCATTCCATGCCATGCCATGCCTTTGAAATCATTTCCATTCCATGCCTTTCATTGCCTTTCCTTACCATGCCATGCATTTGCTTGCCTTGCCATGACATGAAATGCCATGCCTTGCCTTTCCATGCCTTGCCTTTCCATGCCATGCCATTTAATGCCTTCCCTTTGCATGCCATGCCATGCCTTTCATTTTCTTTCCTTTCCATGCCTGATCCAGGGGATCAAATTTTGCTCAAAATTCAAAGTGCTTGGAATCACTTAAAATCGAACGGGTGCGTAGGCCTCATCATCACGAACCCAACACAACTTGTTTGGGTTCAAATAGACATCGGATGAGAGAGATATCGCGTTCTGTTCAAATCGTCAAACATGCAAAACAAATGTGCTAACTGTACAGTTTGTACGGATGTTGACGTGGCAGATCCGTACGACACGTGACAGGGATGAGTTGGCAGGGCCGTATGACATGTGGAAGGTGTTGGTTGGTAGTTGGACGATGAATTGTTTCTTGACACATGGCTTGTTTGTGGCGAATGGAATGGAAACATGTGGCCCAATCAATGGCCGCCACATGTCACCTGGATAGTGGTTTAAAACTTTGGTAGTCGGTAGGACTCGACCCCGCGACCTCCGGGGCAAGGGGAAGAGATTTGGGAAGGGACACCCAACCGATGCGCCCACATGTGTTTCTTATTATATATATGGTTTTCATTTTATTTAAGTTGCAATGTTTTGATATGCGGGTGTGGTCCGGGTTGGGACTAAGCCCCGACCCCTGGTCATATATGTTTTCAATGTAACCATCGGTGCGCACGCACGTTCCAAACCTTTTACCATATGTTTTAGAACATGGCCCCTTTTTGTATAAGCATGCGGTCACATGGTGACTCATAAGCCCACGGGTTTTGGCGGTTAGGGGCTAGGCACGCTCTAACCGTCCTACAGTTCGCACTGTTTTTGCGGTTGCACCCGGTGCTGGGTTTTAACACAATTATGCACGTTCGGGCTAGGTTGAGGATGCAGAGGTGCATTTTGGAGATCCAGAGACAACATCACCAAAGCCACTAATTCTTCATACTATGGTATACATTAAAGCTTCTCTTTCAAACCCGAGTATGAATGTATTTATACACCTGTTATGCACATGGTTACATTGGAAATATTCTTACATGTGAAATACAATTTCTTGTTCTTAGATAGGATAGATTAAAAGTTGCATGTTAATTAACCTAGTTCTAAATAAATGCAACAACTTTCATGTTTCTTTTCAAATAAATGAAATGAGATAAAGATAATATTGGTGATATAACATCAAAAACCAAAATAACTTAATATATTTCTTCTTCTTATTACATACAGATTTTGTATTATTAATAATAACAGTTGCTCATAAGCCTAATCTTTAAAATATTATGGGGATTTAAAAAATCTTTAAGGTTTGCATAATGATGCCCATAGGTAACTTGTACATCCTAGTTTCCTATCAGAACTTGTTATTCAAGCATTCTTATCAAACAGTAGTAGGAGAGTGAATGAAACTTCTACTTGTGAGGGAACACAATCTTATATGGAGAAGATGAACTTGGGGACTAGAGGCACCTTTAGGTCATTCTCTCATGGCCTCATCCACCACACATTAAGTAAGTTTGAACATGATATGTMTTTCGACTAATATCAATACRTAAKTCTATTTTTAATACRAGCAATCTTTTATGGGAAATCTATAAAATATCTCCAACTCAATACCATCCCATCCTGTAAAAAGGTTTTCAAAGATGCTTCCCCATTCACCCATGTGAAAAAAATCTATACATTTTATCTTAAGGGTAAATATCGAGACAAGAGCCTTTGAAGAGGCTAACCCRTYGRGATAYTGAACAAGTCTRCTGGCAACAAATACTGACCTGTGGKATAAYTAGGAAAACCCATCAGGGTAYTGAAYAGGCTTGTGGGCAATGGGGCATTCTGCTTGGGAAGGATATTTCTTAGATGTCAAAATTACCCCATTGGAGTACTGGACAAGCTTGCTAGAAATGGGTTCTGATTTTTATGTCTTTCATTATGCCTAATCTATATTTGTCTACATGAACAATATACTTTTGTAAATCCTTAAGAAGAAGCATGCATGGTTGAACAAAAGGCTAATGAACCTCATCTAATTCTCACTTGACAATGTTCGTAAGATGGTCTTAATACCCCGTCATTCATACCCATGATGTCATTTTCCTAGAGGTGGGACCCATAAGTGTAGGAGTCTAATAAACTCACATGCGAACTTTATCAATATCACTTGAATGACAAAATTCTTTGAGAAATTAAACAAGGATGATTGGTTTCCTATCGGTTTCTCATTTATTAAAGACCACTTATCTCCTCATGTTTTCCTGTTCAAGGATGAGATGAGAAATACCCCATCATAATTAACATGGTTTCTTGAGCATACAACTGTTAATGATTGATGAAATCGTATGTAATAAGTAATTTAGGAATTTTCTTTATGCTTGCGATATTTTAAATTTCATTTCCAAATTTGTAAGCATGAATAAATTTTAAGTTTTGGTTGTTTCTTTAAGCATGACATCAATGTATATTTCTTCTCTCATAATAGCAATATTGGTTAAGTTCTTTTAGATTTTTATGTTCCAGTACTGCTGGTATGAAAACCAGTAGGTTCTTGTACCAATAATACAAAAATTTTAATCTTTTTCAAGGGTACTTTTTTCAGGATATTTTCAGCAACTCTCAACTCTAGCATACTTCATTTCTCTCCTTCAGTCAACATGCACGGGTTCCACATAATCCACTTTCAGCTTCCAACAATTTTGTGTGCTAATGAGAGTTTCCATGAGGACATGCAAACCAGTGGGTTTGGGTGAGAGAGAGAGAGAGAGAGAGACATCAGGAATCTCAGCAAATCAACATTCATCAACTCTCTCCTAGATATCTATCAGTTCTCAACCTTGCTCCACTTCATCTTGAAATTTCAGCAATCTACATCATGATTTTGCAGACACTTCGTCCTGTTCTGCATATTTTACACTTCAACATGCATTAGAATTCAAAGAAAGGGTAACTTGAGGTAAAACTAATACACATATTTTATTTACTAAGAATTTGGAAAACATGATGCATAACCCACTATTACCTACTCCACTATACGTTATTACCACTTAGAAAGTACCATCATAACCACTCAATAAACCTTCTGCTTTCACTCCACCAGTCATAATGAACAATATACTCTGATGACAAGACCAATTAATGAAAAGTAAATATGTGGTATAAAAATACAAAGCAACATCTATAGTGTCTACTCTTCATACATCATAAAGCATTCTTAAGTCATCTCAAAGAGGATGAAGTCATTGTTGCCTATCCAAACAAAGAACCACAAAGTAAATATTGGTCTTAAAATTGATGTCCAAGTTTAGACAACCACCATCACCAATATTTTATAAACCATTATCCTTATTCACACCATTCACCATCACTCTGATACCTCATCCACTGCTTGTCCTCCACTTTTATGATAATTTTGTTTCTTTGTTTGAAATCAATCTGTGGCAGTTTCCAAAGTGTCATTCCATAAGAACCAACACCTACACAAAAGGAACAATGTCACATAAATATATAAGTAGAGTATCATAAGTTATTCACCTTGTTTGCATGAGGATGTGCAAATATTTGGTTTTGGGGGTGTGTTGGGCTCTAATTTTGTCATATTTTCCACCATACAAATACACTCATCATTACAACTTCTCCCCGCATTTTGTCCATAATATATACCCAATTAAACCATAAACCTCCATTATCTCATGCTATTAATCATATGTGGTTAATACATAATTTTCCACATTTTTAGTGATTAAAAGGATGATTATACAATAGTTTTGCTGATGATGGTTTAATCCTATGTTTCTATGTCCAAACAATATGTTCCTGCACTGGAATTCATCTGGTACCCGCATTGGAGGTCATCCGGTACTCACACTCCAAGGCATCCGGTACCAGAAGGTTCTACAATCATTCAGTACCTGCACATTCATTTCATACCCACACTCGATGTCATCTGGTACCCACACTCGATGTCATCCGGTACTCACACTCCATATCATCTGGTACTCACACTCAAAGTCATCCATTACTCACACTCCATGTCATCCAATATTTACACTCCATATGATCCGGTACTTGCAATTCAACACATACAGTACTAGAATGTTTCAGAAACCATCCGGTACCAAAATTCTCTAGGTCATCTGGTACCAACGTCAACAACCGTTTGGTACCGGATTATAATAAAAAAAACGACATGCTTCTAGAGGAAAATCGGGGACATGGGTTTTTTCCAGAGCGATGTATGCATGTGGAAAATAGTCAGAATTCACCCAGTGCACACGTGTGGACCTGCATCTTAGGAGGAATGATTCTTCCAAAATTAGTAAAAATCTCAAACCGCCAACCTGCATCTCAATTTTCGTGCATATGGTATCAGATCTATAAATTCAAAGATATGGGTTTTGTCTAAAATATGGAAAATTGAGTAATAATCGAATTTGTTTTCAAAATTAGAATTGGTTTGGAACATATTGGTGGATCTGTAACTCGAATCTGCCCAAATTGATGAAAAACCCATATTTTTGGGATTTATCCTAAAATTGCAAAAAATGTTTTCTGAGTTTGGGGATTCGGTTTCATCCATTCCTCCATGGATTTTATGTATAAATAAGACTCATAGTGTTTTGAGAAAGAGCCATTAGTTTCATGAATTTTTTTTAAGAGGTTTGTTCTTATGATAAAGTTTTAAGGAGTTGGCTGCCATGTAAAAACAAAGTTCCATGATTAAATGAAATGATGATTGTTGTTGATATATTTTGCATCTCCTTGGATTGATCTGATCGTCTCAGGCATCACTGACCATTTGAGAAGGGACCCTCAGTATGGATAAGTGTTTCCATGTTTTAACTCATTTAGTAGAATAAAATATAATTGTATTTCTAGTTTTCTTATGTGTGGTTTAATTCTTCCCAAGGTGTTAGTTCATTTCTTGTCGTTTGATTTTATTTCCACTTTCTTGTTTCTTTTATTGAATTTAAGTGTGGATCCACTATAGGAATAATCATTGAAGGACATAAAACTTAAGTAATATACTCACGATTAATCACATGAACATCACCTCGAGTGCATGAAAGACCGTGATCTAAGATTTTATAGAACTAAGTTATTCCTACATCCTAGTGATGAATTCTTAGTGTTAATTTCCTGTAGTGTGGGTTTGAATATTGTTTTGTCGGCTTTAGATTAGGTTAGCCCATGCTCTGATCCTACGTTTCCTGCGCCTGCACCTCAAATCTTACGAGCCCTGGTTGATAATTAAATGTGGGAATTAATAGTGCATATATTTAGCCCAACATTTTGGTGTTATTTCCGAGGAGGTGCTAAAGGGATTAGAGCATAGGTAGGTTGTTTTTATTTCTCCAAAGACTTGAGTGTTACTTTCATGCAAGTGTGTTTCTTTTCATTCAAGTGTGTTTCTTTTCATACAAGTGTGGTTTTCTTTTAAGGATAACCTAAGGGCAGAGAGAAGATGGTAAGACATGAGGGAAGAGCCCACACATCCACTTTAGTGGAGTTGCTCCAAAGTTATGTTTTCTTCTTCCTTTTAGTAGTTAGAATTTTTGTTTTATTAGCATTAGCCATTTTTTATTTTATATTTTATATATATGAGAAGATAATCTAACTTGTTGGACCACTGAGAGGGGGGGGTGAATCAGTTGTTACCGTGCTTAAACAATTATGCTTCTTTTAAACGCTTTGTAGAAATACTGAATGATGATCACAATAATGTAGGGAAATAAACAATGGCACTTTCAGCATCATTCATATATATGAGAAACACAGAGACAAATATTTCCCGAGGAAACCCATACAGGGTAAAAACCTCTTTTTCTTTATATGATAAGTAATAGTTACATTCTTTACATTATCATACATATGAGAACCAACTCATAATGAGGCTACAACCTCAGTTTTGCAAGCTGCTACTTGTTGAGAGCACCAACTCTCTGTTTTCTCTAGCACCCACTAGAAGGAAGCACCAACTCCCTGGTTTCTCTAGCACCAACTAGAAGGAAGCACCAACTCCCTGGTTTCTCTAGCACCAACTAGAAGGAAACACCAACTCCTTGAGTGTTTCCAGCACCAACTTCCAATCATATAGGCAACCAACCTGTATAACAGAGAACAATAGTTCTCATTTGCACCACCCTACCACCCTAGTTTCTCTGGCTGCAACTAGATGGAAGCTACAACTCCCTGTGTTCAAGCACCCACTTGAACCTATGAGGACAACAGTCCTCCCTAGCACCTCCCTTCCACCCTGAAATATAAATCTTTGCTACTGAAACTTATTACAGTGATATAATATTCAACAATGTCTTACCACACTCATCACTATTCTGTTGCATTTCGTTGCTCTATCTGCCTCATTGCCTTCCTGCACACATGACTTGCGTTGTCTGTTCTTCTATTTTTTTATGCTCTGTGCGCCATGTCCATTCACTACACAGTTCCTCTTCTGTTCAATTCAACTGCTGCACTCTCCTCCTTCTTCACACATGAATCACCTTCAATAACAACAACCACGGAAACTCCAATAGCAACAACAACCCCATCTCTTCTCTGTACCGTGTACTTATAGCTTCTGTGCACCTTGTGCATGAAATGTGTGCAATACCTCTGCATACTCACACCGTGCCGATATCCTCCACCTCTCGAGTGCTCTGCCTGATCATCATGGTAACACTTCAGCTTCTCTGGCGGTTTTCCCACACGTTCAGCATCAATGGGTGTGATGCTGAGATTCCTCAGCCTCTCTGGCAGTTGAGACTCTTCGTCTTCTCTGTGACAGTTGAGCTCATCCTTTCTGTTTCAGTTACAGGCTCCAATGCTCATCCATCTGTCAATCCCTCTAAGAATTGTCTTTCTTCACTGGGTGAATCTTAGAGACTCTTCATCTCCTCTGGTGATCACACTGAAGTGTCTTCGAGTCCTCTGGCAAAAACCATCAGTGGTTTCTGGCAATTACACTGTGTCGAGCTACAGTAGCCCTCCGATCTTGTTCAAATTCACCTGCATCATTTGATTGATTCCATGGGATCTTTCATTTATTTCGGCATTTCGTCATTCGACAATTCGGCATTCGTGTGACCATGGGTCTCAACATCCCCAATCGCGATCCCCGAAACGAAGCTTGGTTGCTCTAGCTCTTTCCTCCATCTCTCGTTGATGTGACCAAGGGTTGTGACCACAGCCTTATGCATAAGGCGCTTTCGGGATTTCGCATTTCGTGAGTCTAGAGATGAGACATCTCGACTCTCCAAGTCACGATCCCCGATACCCTGAAATGGCGTGGGATCAACAGTCCTGATCAACACTTGATCTGACGGCTTAGATCATTTCGCGATTTCAACATTCCTGTGATGAATGTTCTTGATGCTTCCAACTCCCAATCCACGAAACTCCGAAAGGGAGTCGGATCAATGGTCCACATAACCCCCAGAGATGGACGGTTGACAGGATTTCGGCGTTTTGCAATTCGACATTTCGGGACTCCTGATGCTGAGAGTTTCTTGACATCTCTATCTCCCGATTTCTGAAACTCCAAAGTGGTGTAAACCTGCTGACGTCACACGTGTCGAATACCTGCCACGTGTCACCCTGATTTGTGACTTACATGTGATTGAAATGTTGAATCATTCTGACACTTTTCATTACCTGGTTGTGCCATGTGTTCCTAGTTGACCTGGTTTGTTGACGTGAGTTGGATTGACGGTCCAGATCACATCTTGATCTAACGGATGCGATTAAATTGCAATATCGCATATCTCGATTTCGGGATTCTTGTGGTTATTATTCTTGGACATCTTCAACTCTTGATCCACGAAACTCTGAAATGGACTGAGATCAACGGTCCAGATCAAACCTTGATCTGACGGCTCAGATTACGTCATGATTTCGCATATCGTGATTTCGGGATTCTTGTGATTGATATTACTTGACATCTCCAAATCTCGATTCGTGAAACTCTGATATGGAGTTGGATCAACGGTGCAGATCACATCTTGATCTGACGGTTGTGGTTAAGTCGTGATTTTTCATTTCGTGATTTTGAGAGGTTAGGGAACCCCGTTCCTTTGACTCTCCAGTCAGCGAAATGTTGATCTGTTTCCACGTGTCCTACCTGAAGATGGACGGTCCTTCTTCTTTCGGGGTTTTGTGAGCCCTCTACTCCTTGCACTTTAAAGAGTGTGCAAGTTCTCCTCGATCCAACGGTGGTCAAACCCTGCGCTCGGATCTATCACCCGAGATCTATTAACCATATCTATGCGCTCCTCTTGTCTACATTGAGATCTGACGGTCATCGGGAATTCGGGATGGGATCCAACGATCACTGACGTTTCTCCTCCGAGCTTACACATCCTCCTTACTTGGAAGAATTTCTAAGTGTCAAAGGCCTCAACCTTTGATCCGCTTGTGATCCTAAGTACGTTATCTCCCTTGAGCTTTAGTCATGAGTTAACCTCATCCCTGGTGTGCACCTATGCACTGCATTCGAATCTGTGCTAATACCTCCTGAGATTACTTTGTTCCTATTTTTCCATCGATGCACACTCTGATCCTGCCATCAATGACAAGCGCATACTACCTATAAAGCATGCCAACCATCCTCTGCACTATCTCTTCTGATATTATCGAGCTTGCTCTGAAGCATCTTCCCAACCTACTTATGATGCCCGTCTGTTACATTCTTCCTCTACTCATGCCATCTTCACTATTGTACTTTCCATCAATGAAAATCATACGCTACCTGTTAAACATTTGCCAACATAACTTGTGTGAATAGATAGCTCTGTGACAACATGGTCCTAGTTGAACGATGGCGCTTCGAGTATATAATTGGTTTGCTTACATTTTCTTTTAGTTTGCTTCTTTTTATTTATTTAAGGTTTTTGAAAAAAAATTCGGAACTGTAAGAACCCCCTCTCTACACTAATCCATGTGTGAAACAAGACCCATCAACCAACAACAAGGATTCAAAGATGATAAAGAGTTTAAAAAAACTCTCTCAAATCCTAGCAACAACTGATATCTCAATCTCAACCTCTCAGGAAGAAAAAATCTTGACAACATTCAAGAAATTAAATATCACTCTGAATCCAAAAGAATAACTAGAATTCTCGTTTGATTCCCTTTGGAAATGTATTGAGGAGACCGAAAAATCATGGACCATGTTAGCACAAGAATTTGCATCCATAAGAGGCTTGCCTCTCCATAAGAAACTAAATAACCTCTATAGGCATATATATGATTCTAACCTATCAACTCAAAGTTCTTGATTATTCTCATGGTATAGAAGAGCACAGACATCCCATAGTGCCATGGCGCTGAGGCATTGTCTATATAGCATGGTCTGCCATTTGACTACCTAAAACACTGCCAAATCTCCTAAGACTAATGGCGCTGCTAATACCCAAGGTTTCTACCCATTGTGTCAACGTTGAAGTGATGTAGCTAAGAATTATGATGGAGCTACCCAAGTTCATGCAGAAACATAGGCGGGTGCTACCGAAATTTTGGCAAAGACCAAATTGTGCAGAGTTATTTTTGGATGCTTTTGTCAGTTTTGAGTGACTAACTTAAACCTTGGATTATGAACAATTGTGAAGGTATTTTTGAAAACGGGAGGAGGTTTTTGTTCATAACATACCAAATAAAAAAACCTCTCTCATTTTTCAAAATATTCTATTTTTAGAGAGTGATTTGGAATATAAGTGGTGCTATGAAACGTGCTGTTGAAACTCTGTTTTAAGACTGTTTAACTGGCATTTTTTACCAGTTGACTTCCAAGAGGATTTCTGTGTGAAATAAGATAAATTTTAAAAATAAAAAAGGAGGTTATTTTCAATAATAGACCCAATAAAATTAACCTCTTTAATTTTTCACACAGGTGTCACGGATTGGGAGATTCAAAAGAATCTTTGAGCCCTATGTTTTTAGTTTTCGTGATTTCCTGTTTGAGACATGTTTTTGAGACACCTGTTGTGGTCAGATGTAGATGAATTTAAATAAACTGAGAGAGGTTTTTGTTCATAACGATCTTATATAAAAAAATGATTCTCATATTTTACACAACTATTATGGTTTGATAATTACAAGTGGATTTTGGAAGCCTATTTTTCAGAATTTCACCTCCTGAAAAGCAAGAAATTAGTTAAAACATGTCATTTTCTGTTTGTAGTTGTTTCTATTTTGGGAAAGGGGTTGGAGTTCAAATAGGTGAGATGGAAGGACTAATATGGCAATATATTCATTGTACAAGAGGGTAGGGGGGTTGGATTCATGAGCAAGAGATATGAGAGAGCTGTAGGAGGCACTTTGCCTGTGATCATTGTAACCCTGAGGGGATTTTGTTTTTGTAAACATTTATGTTATTGAAGGTTCATGATATTTGTGTTATCAGATTGTATCTCTTGTTTTATTTTCTAATTTGTATTCTTATTTAAATGAATTGTACACCTTGAGGATCATGGTTTCCTTTGATTAATGGATACTTGAGCATCTGAGGATCTGATGTATCTTGTCTATTAGTCACTGTTTACATTCAAGTACCTTTGGATTCATTTATGCAGAGATGATCTATGCTTTATGGATGTTCTTATTTATGTTATATTTTTATTCCCCTATTTAAAAAACCTTTATCTGATATCCAGATTGATTTCATTTAATGAGAAAGGTGTTTTCTTGACTCCATTGCCCAATGGTTCATCATTGATTTACAACAACTTACTGTCATTTTCCTTCCTTGTTTTCTTTTTCTTGATCCACAAAACCAATTAATTATTTTTATTTCTATGTTACCAAGCTTACCCTCACTTACATTCTGGGAGTGACTCTTGGAGTGATAACATAATTGGCACCGTTGTCGGGTAACATAAGTGAAGCTAGTTTCCCTGGGAAGAACAACATAGGTCTAACTTTTGATGGCAGACAAAAGGAGGACACATAATTGACTGTATCATCTGCCTGACGACTCCACGATTAAAGAATCCATTGGGGAGGATCCGATTGAGAGAAGATGAAAAGGATTAATTCTAAATCCAGGTATCAGTTCAATAGTATGCTTCATGAATTGTTGTATTTCTTTATCATCTTTTTCATGCTTTTCCCTTCTCATGTAAAGAGAATTATTTTCTGTATTGTATATTTGAAAAATCATCATCCTTCTTGTATATATCCAACCTTAGAAGAGGAAATCCTACAGCCCTATATTGTCGATGTTGATTCAATATCCTCATCACATCTTGTTCCTAAAGATGAGTCTTGCATTCCAATTCCTCTTGAATATGATCACCCTTATGATTTTGTAGAGATTGAAATTGATTCAAAACCTGTCCAGAGATTAGCATCTTTGGCATTACTGTTGAACCTTCTCAGGCCTCAACACCTTTTTGCATTACTGTTGAACCTTGTCTTCAACCTGTTAGCTCTCATGATCAGCCCACTGCCTTTGAAATTAAAATCAGAATGAAGATGTTCAAACCTTTGAGGCTGCCCTATCTCCTTTATCCTTATCCTCTTGACTGCTTTGAATATCTTCCTTGGTTTTCTGGAGAGAATCAAGTTTCAGCTAAGAGACACTTGGAATCCTTTGAGGATTTTATTAATTGGTTCGAGATTGTTCATGAAGATGTGATCATTATATTTTCCTCTAAGTCTTTGATCAGAGATGTTGTTGTATGGTTTAAGGGTTTGAGAGTTGATTCTATTAACTCTTGGATCAATTTCTCTAATGATTTTGTGAAGTATTGGGGTGAGTACAAATCACTAGATTCATACCTTACTAATTTTTATGCTTTGAAGAGAGAACAGGGTGAAGATTTTCTTGTCTTCAATCAAAGAATTTACAACATATACCATGATATTGCTTTGGAGATCCAGCCTTCAGAGACAGTTGCCATGATATATTATGTTATGGGACTTCATTTAGAACTTTCTCTTCTCTTGTTAGAAAGGAAGTCTTCATCCTTAAGGAGCTTGTTTGAATATTCTAAAGAGGTAGAGGAGAACATCCATGCTTCCAGGAGGATCAGAGAGTGGGTTTACTCTAAAAATATGCAAGCACATAAACAAGTGAAATGTGAGTATGGTTGAGATTTTGAGCAGGAAGGTAACAAGTTTGAAGAAGATTTGGAACAACAACAAGCATGTGAGTTTATTTCAGATTCAGGTCATAATTCTTCAATATTTGTTGAGTAGTCTAGAAATAGGTATGAGTCAGAATTTTATGATCAGTTTGCTAACCAGGATGAGCCTATGATAACTGATGATTGCATAGGCAATTATATGTTTTTAACTAATCCTTATTCATATGATTTTAAAATTTTTCTATCATCATCCTCTGAGCACTTTTCTGAAGAGAAAGTTATAATGATGGATGATCAAGATCTCAGCTCAAGAGAACAAAAAGGTCACCAGTCTTCCAGTAGAGAAGTATTCATGGTTGAGCAAGTGTTCTCCATGGATCAACATGTTTCTAATCTCTATTTCAAAGACCCGGTGGAAGCCTTCATAGAATTCTACATTTTAGAGAACTTGAAGATTTTAGACTTTTTAATCTCATCTGCATTTCTGGGTGAGTATGGTTTCTTGAATGAATTATTATTAGTATTGTTACATTTCAAACATTAGTTGTTGATTAGTGACAAAGACAAGGTTTCTTCAATTTTAAAATTTATTGAATGGTTGTTATGGAAGTCAGCATTTACCTAACCAAATTGTAGAGCTGGTTATAGTAGAGTAGGGTAGGAAATAAGCTCATTGCCCGAGCATTTCTTTTTCCTTCAGTTTGTAGAAATAGCAGTCAGTTTGTGTGAATAGAGGCATGCCTTGAGATTTTTTTAGAGAATGGTTCACTGTTGACTCCACAGCCCTAGGATAAGGCACTGAAACTACAAGAGTTCTTAGAGCCTCACAGGGAGGACTATATCCCTCATGGAGCCTATGTTAGCACAAGAATTTGCAGCCAGGAGAGGTTTGACTCTCCATAAGCAACTAAATAACCTCTACAGGAATATACATGCTTCTAACCTATCAACTCAAATTTCTTGATTAGTCTCATCATACAGAAGATCACAGACATTCCATAGTGCCATGGCACTGAGGAATTGTCTATATAGCATGGTCTGCCATTTTACTACCTAAAATGCTGCCAAATCTCCTAAGATTAATGGAGCTGCTAATACCCGAGGTTGATACCCATTCTGTCAACGTTGAAGTGATGTAGCTACGAATTATGATGGTGCTACCCAATTTCACACAGACACACAGGTGGGCGCTACTGAAATTTTGGCAGAGACCAAATTGTGCAAAGTTATTTTTGGATGCTTTTGCTAGTTTTGAGTGACTAACTTAAAACTTAGATTATAAACAATTGAGAAGGTATTTTTGAAAAATGGAGGATGTTTTTGTTCATAACATACCAAATAACAAAAAAATATCTCAGTTTTTCAAAATGTGCTATTTTTAGAGAGTATTTGACATATAAGTGGTGCTACGAAATGTGTTGTTGAAACTTTTTTTTAAGACTGTTGAACTGACATTTTTGACCAGCTGACTTCCAGGAGGATTTCTGGGTGAAATAAGATGAATTTTAAAAATAAAAAAGGAGTTTATTGTCAAGAACAGACCCAATAAAATTAACCTCTTTTATTTTTCACAAATGTGTCACGGATTGGGAGATTCAAAAGAATCTTTGAGCCCTATGTTTTCAGTTTTCATGATTTCTTGTTTGAGACATGTTTTTGCGACACCTATTGTGGCCAGTTGTAGATGAATTTAAAGAAAATGAGAGAGGTTTTTATTAATAACGAGCTTATATACAAAAATTATTCTCATATTTTACACATTTGTTATGGTTTGAGAATTACAAGTGGATTTTGGAATCCTATTTTTTAGAATTTCGCCTCCTAAAAATAAGGAAATTAGTTAAAACGTGTCATTTTTTGTTTGTAGTTGTTTCTATTTTGGGAAAGGGGTTGGAGTTCAAATAGGTGATCTTGAAAGGACAAACATGGATATATATTCATTTTACAAGAGGGTAGGGGGGTTGGATTCATGAGAAAGAGAGATGAGAGAGTTGTAGGAGGCACTTTGCCTGTGATCATTGTAACCCTGAGGGGATTTTGTTTTTGTAAACATTTATGTTATTCAAGGTTCATGATATCTGTGTTATCAAATTGTATCTCTTGATTTATTTTCTAATTTTTCTTTTTACTTAAATGAATTGTATGCCTTGAGGATCATGGTTTCCTTTGATTAATGGATTCTTGAGCATCTGAGGATCTGATGTATCTTGTCTATTAGTCAATGTTTACATTCAAGTACCTTTGGATTCATTTATGCAGAGAGGATCTCTGCTTTATGGATGGTATT
>ML831418.1:45729-57925 GCA_009831015.1 Picea engelmannii | reverse complement strand
GCTTTGTCCGCTTGCTTGCGCTGCTCCTTCCAAAGACAATCCTGCAATCAAGACAAAACACTACGCATGCATGCTATTTTTCTACTTGAGGGTTAGAGATTAAGCATAAATCGAATAAAACATATATAACTCATGCATTGGGATGGGAAAATTATTCTTTATTATTTTCAAGATGAATCAACTTACAATCAATGTTGAGACCGGCCACCGTTCCTTGATCCTGATCCTGGGCTCCTCCTCTTCTTTGTCCTCCAACTGCTTTGCTTTAAATCTCCTTAAGCTTGAGGAAAGGCTAAAGGGTTGGGACAAATGGATTCGGAAATTGGGCAGAGTTTCTTCGCTATCTTTTTCCTCTTTCAGATAGTACCCCTACCCCTTCTTTTATAGGCTAGAAGGAGCTAGGGTTTTGGACGAACTCTCGGCCATGCATGGCTGGGAGTTTCAGTTAACTGACCCATAGCTTTTTGTCCTGTCGGCAACTTTCCTGTTTTTGTGCTTTGTTAGGTAAACGTGGGCTGTAGTAGGCCTTCCAGCGTTCCAACGCGTGCAGTAGTAGGCCTGTCAGCGTTCTAACGCGTGCAGTAGTGAGTTAGGGCGCGTTCGACTTAACTCAAAAGGATTTTCAAAGAGGTTTCTCATCAAATGTTTTGGCAATGAAGGGATATGAGTTGGCCTAATGCCAGGTAAGCATGTGTGGTGCAATTTAGGGTTATAACAGATGGCCCATAATGTGTGAGGTCAGAAGAGCATCTGATGGCCGAACTACATTACCAATCTCTTACCAATCTGTACTGATATGCTGAATGAGGGAGCCCAAGAATCAGGAATCAGGAGGTGCCGTCTGCAAAATAACAAATGTCTCACTGAGGCGGGCATACCCATGCTCGAGATAAAATAGAACCATGGCTATCAATCAAATACACTGTAGATCCATGCCAAATAAAGAGTAGCCGTGAATAATACACAGCGGAGCTACATCTCGAAACCAAAAAGATATACATGTAAAGTATCCATCTCTCAGAAGATGATTCGGCCCGATGGCTGTACTTCAGATCTCGAGCAGCAACTTCAAAATCTTCTAAACTCGGGTAGGAGTGTAATATGAGTGTACGACTGCACTACCCAGAGGTCTTCGACGGCTCGTCAGTTATGGACTTTGACAGTCTTGATGATCGGACTAAAGGCTTCAGTGATTTCGAATAAAGACTTGATTGGACGTTCAGGATGGTCGGGTATGCGGACAAGAGACATATTGCAGAGGGGCCGACTCAGGCTCAGTGACAAACTTCCCTTGGACAATAGCACGACAAGTGATAAGACTCAGGTCGCATATCTGTTAATCATAAGTCTACGAAGCAGGAGGCAACTCAAACTCTCCATATGTTTGGAAGAGTAACCAAATGGTGGAGGACACAACTCTATATAGCGAGCAAAGCTTCCTAAGGTCGTACTACATCCCATAGTCTGATGATCAAACGGATAGATGTGCTTCATCCAAGGGCGACTCATTATGCTGCCAATAAATAAAATACTTTTCCCATCCTCTTTTTGGGGTATATTTGATTTTTTTGTTCTTTTTTGATGATTTTGAAAAAGAATAAAGGAATAGTTACGTTACAACGGAGGAACGAGTACAACAAAAATACAAGCTTGAGGCACAAGGACAAGACTGATGTTCGGGGAAATGATACTCGGGAAAAATCCTCCAGTGGCCAAAGGTGTTAAGACGCAGAAGCAAACTGTTACAAGGCTGATGGGTAAGGTATGCAAATGCGGTTGATAGAACACACGATGGTAACGTCCTTCGATGTAAGTTTAACGAGCCTAGAGAAGGGAAGCTCGGTGATTTTTCATATTTAGAGAGTCTGAAAAAGCATAAAAGGAAACTCCATTGGGGTACCTTTTTCGACAATAGTCTAGTCGGTTCGAAAAAGGGGGAAACTAGCACCGATTAGACGTCAATTCAAAACCATTTTAATGAGTGTGACAAGGACAAGATCACTCGGCTATTTTTTCAATTTTAAGGAGTCTGAAAAAAGCTTAACTATGGACTCCGTCAGGAATGTTCTTCTGGACCATTTTAACGAGTGTTAAAGAATAAGGTCACTCGATGGTTTTTTCAATTTTAGGGAGTCTGAAAAGAGCTTAACTATGGACTCCGGGGGGGTTTCTTTTTCATGAATTTAGTCCCTCAGGCCTAAAAAAGGAATAAAATCTTACCTGAGGATACTCTTCTAAAGAATTGGAATTCGATAGAGTATTCCTTTGTTCGTACAGTTGACCGTCCGGACCGAAAAAGGGGTAAACTACCGCCGGACAGACGTGACTTCAAATTTCAGTTTAACGAGCGTGAAAGGCCACAAGATCGCTCGGCCATCTTTTCATGTTTAAGGGGTCTGAAAAGGGCTTAAAAGGAGAACTGTTTAAGGAACGTTCTTCTGGACCAATTTAACGAGTGTGAAGAAACAAGGTCACTCGGCAATCTTTTCATCTTTAAGGAGTCTGAAAAGGGCTTAAAGAAGACTCCATGATGGTTACTTTTCTCAGTTAATCCGAACGAGATCGAAAAGCATAAATGCAGTCTCTCCGGATGTTGCTTTCGGATCTCAAAGCGAGCTTGAACAACAAAAAAGTTAGCTCATGATAGACTCTTTGTGGGTCAATGCCTGGCATCTCCTCGGGGGAGCTGTATGCTCCGACGAAAACATTGTATATGATGCCAGGGGTTCTGGAGATATTGATAGATATAGGTTCAAGAATGGTTGCCATATTACCCTCAGCATAGATCTTGTGTGTAGCGAAGGGATTAGTATGACAAGACCTATCTCCAATCATAGTCACGGTGAATTCTCCATCTTTGATTCGACTTAACTTTGGGAGGAAATACGATCTGTGATGAAGATCTTCCCAAGGTTTGTCCGAACTAGTCATTGCTTCGATTACTGCTTCATCAGAAGGCAAGACTAAGTCTAACGAATCGATGTTGGCGAGAGAACCCTGAGCCCAGATAGGCTCTAGAAGTGGATCCAACTCTTGTGCGGGAGTCGGATCAGGGTGAGCTGAAGCTTGCTGGACTAAATAGTATGCTACTTCAGCGGCCGACAAGGGCATGGACATGCTGGAGTGCCCCGTCTCATCCATCATGGCTGATGGGGAAGGAAGAACCCATGGATCCTCAAAGTAAGTCGTGCAGAACGACGCAACTTGAAAAATCTCAGCCTTGTGGTGATTAGATATAAACTTGACATCGTCATGAGGAGGTGGGTAATCGAAGGTACCCATCAAGGATGGGCACAAACCAACTTCTATGTTAACGACACCAGCTTGAGTATTATAAATCATGGGAACCGTGGATGCCCCCAAAGCTGGGTCAGGTCTAGAGAAGGACAATTGATCGATGGTCACTATCCGACCCTTGTGTGGAAACAACAAGACTCGGAAAACTGTAGCAACCACAGCTTGCATAGCATAAGTCCAACTCTGACCTAACAAGAGATTATAGTCGAGGGGGGCATTGACTACCTCTACCTCAACACACACGGTCTTCCCACCTAACTGCACAGGGAAAGAAGGAATGATGCCATGTGGTCGGAAAGAACGACTGTCGAATGCAGTGAGGAGAGTAGGTGATGGAGACAAAGTGGGTTGACCAATGACTTTCCAACATGATAATGACATAACTCATGTCGAGGCGCCTTCGTCGACTACCGTGCGAAAGATATTGTGTGTAAAATTTTTCGTGGGATGAGCCACTACTATCTGAAACGCTACGTGGTAAGGCAGACGAGGTTTTAAGTCAGTTGTATCTAGCATGATGGTACCCGGGTTACAAGTCTCAGTAGAGCCTAAAGAAGTCAACAAGGATTTCCTCTGAGCAGGGAAACTTTGGAGGACCTCCAAAGCGGACATAGCACAAGGGGTTTGGGATAAATCTTCCACTACAGAGTAATTCTCGGCGGCCCTTGCATTTGGATTGTGAGAAACTTTCTTAAATGCACCCTTTGGAATGTGTGTCATTGTTTCACCCAACGTATTCTTGATCTGTAGAGGAAGAGATGGGATCTCGGCTTCTTTACCCTTCTCAGAGGCACTTGGTTTACTACAGTCATGCGCTCTAGTCATGATTAAAGAATCACCCCTAACCATGTATACGTTCGTGGATGAGGAATTGTTAGGAGGAGGGCAGGTTTCTTGGCTGCACCCTTCGGCACTTGTAGAGGCTTGTGTTAAATTTTGCCCATGTTGAAAGGGATTAGTCAACACTGCCTGTTGTTTCCATGTGACAAACTTTTGGGCCTCTGCAAGTCGAGGATACAGATGGGTTGGGTGATCTTCCGCACACAAGTTGCATGGATACCTCGCCTTTCGTTTTTCCGTGGTGCCCTCGCCAGCATTATCAGTGGGTTTCTTCTCCCCCTTACCCTTCTTTCGTTGTTTTTTCTTCCCTTCAGGATGCTGGTTGGCCTTTGGGTTAGTCGTCTGCACGGAGTGTACTTTCGACGTTTGGGTAGGAGGAGCAGCCAAAGCAGTAGTCTGGCTGGCCGCTGAGTGTTGGATAGATAACTGTTGCAATTGTTTTGTCAATTGCTCAGCGGGCTTGGTTTGTGCTGAACCAACAATACCGTCGGCATGTGGTCCAACTCTCTGTCTAGTTTTATCCAGTATTAATCGTGGAGCATCCGACAGGATGTTGTATAATAAACCAGATTGAGAATAGATAAGCTCAAACTGTTGAGCCCTCATGATGGCATCTTCTTATGAGAAAACCCCTGAAGTCGCGACGTCTTTGGATAATTGTGGGACTAAAGACTTAAGGAACCACTCAAGCAGGAATGCTGGTGGGATTGGTACTTTGATTAGACTCTTTCGGCGTCTCCACTCTCGGATATGATCAGAGATATGGTTTGCTATCGTCTATTCGAAATTGGCTAGCAACTCTGTGCCGGCGTCGTATCTCACAGGTAACTGGAAATGGTTAAGGAAGGCCATCGCCAGTTCGACAAAAGAAGAGTATCATGAGCGATCAAGCTCTATGTACCATTTCGCGGCACTCCCGATAAGAGTGCGTTGAAACAATCACAACTGGACGGAGTCATCTTTCAATGAGTTAGATGAACACCAAAGATGGAAAGTAGTCACGTGATCACTTGGATCTTCGTTAGGCTTGGCCTCGAACTTTGGAATGTCCGAAGGCAACTTCGTTGGCATAGGATGCCAACGCGGATCGTGACAGATAGAATCATTTAACAACCTTGTCAAATCTGACAAGTGTAACATTGCCAGGAATGGTAGTTTGGGTTGCTGCTGATAGCCTGGGAAAAAGGGTCCTGGAGTTTGACTGGCACCAGTTTGCCAGGAAAAGTTTGGCTGCTGGCCAGGATTCTGGTAGAAACCATGGCCCTCACCAACGTAAGGATTTTTCATCTGTGGAGACATCATTGGCTGATTCCCCATGAAGGACATAGGATGTTGGGCATTCATTGTGTTTGACGGACTTTGGGAAGGATTAGCCCATGCTGGTCCTGATGGGAGAGGCATAGAAGTCTGTCCGGGGTTCCATTGCCTGTGGAAAGAATTACCCCAGAACGACATTCCAGAGGAAGGAACGGATCCTTGTCTTGAGTTCCAAGGTCCTGGTATATGTGCCCCTGGCGCAGGAATAGTACCCTGCGCTGGAGTAGACTGTCCAAAAATGGGAGTGCCCCCAGATGGGAAAGCAGTGGATGCAAAATTGTTGTTACCAAACGTCCCGTCCGAAACAAACGGTGACGAACCTACTAGCAAAGTTTGCGCAGGTGTTCCTTGACTCCCGACTCCGAATGAACTTGTGTGTGAAGGCTGCCCGGCGGACTGCTGATGCAGACCACCAAGCGAAGGGGACGAAGGAGAGATATGACCTCCAGCGTAAGGAAAAGCATTGAAAGGGACAAGAATGCCCCCAAGTTGACCTTGCAAAGGAGCGTTAGAGCTCCCTGCTCCCAGACCCAAAGTCTGTAAAGTGGAGTGAGTGAGTGCAGGACTTGTGCCCGAACTAGGCATACTGTATGAGAATGGAGGGCCTGTCGCACTAGGTGTGAAGGGAGGTGTGGCCGCCGCGATAGATGGGGACGGTCCACTGTACGACGTAGTTGCGGCCGAGACCGTAGTGGTTCGAACTGACGACAGCAAGTTAGGAGATGCTTCTCTTGTGGTGACAACGGTGATGGGAATAGAAGAATTCTCAGAGGAAGTAATAGCGTTTGTTGCCATAGCTATGTGAGGCACTGACAGGCGTTCGTAAAATAGGATTGGTACACTGACCGATGGCCAAGTATCAGTGGTTGGGGTTTCAACCGAGTCAAGATTGGCGGTTGATTCCTATGGGAGTTGTTCGGGCTCAATGGTTTGTAACCCGGTTGCTTCGAAAGACCCTTGTTGGTCTAGCTTCCGCCTCAATGGTGGCGGGGGTGGCTCCAGTATAACCGGCGGCAGGCCCTGAAGCCTTCGTGACCGGCGGAGCTCGGGATCCTCCACTGTGTGAGAAGATCCAAGACACGCTAAGGTATTCTACACGTGCAAACAGTAACATACACTAAAAAAGAATCCCTTAAGAGATAAATCAAGCAAACACTAAACTAGTTGGAAGAACAGTTACAACAACCAACACTAGAGCAACTTACCGGTGCAAGTGCAACTCGAAAACGGAAGCACCCTCCAGGTATATTCTACAAAGCGTGGCCCGATGTCTGTCCTAGGTACCTCGGTATACCCCCGCAGTCACCTGTGTATGTCCCTAGAAAATATTGGCAACTAGTTTTCCAGCACGCGAACAATCACCAGGCGGGTACAATCGATAGTCGGGTAGACCACAATGAGCAGGGTATCAAGCCCGAAACCTGTCAAGGGTATCGAAAGAAAATGGTCCGGAAGACAACTGAGGACCTCGAACAGATTCGAGACCCACGAAGCCCCATGGCAAATGCAAACGACGGAATCCCTCAACAAATCCTCGATATGTGTTCTCCACTACGCTTGGTTCGACTTTGGAGGGGTTATCTCCGCTACCTTTCCTCACGCGACCTCGTGTTTAGCCCGTGTTAGAGGGGGGTCCCGGATAACTTCCACGTAACTGGACTTCTACACTCCCTATCATAGACTCCAATGTTTGGTTTTGAGTGGCCTTGAAGAATTTACTCTCCAACCTATTCCAAGGCCCTAGTCCTGAGCTAGTGTATGGACCCTACAAACAAAAGAGTCTAATAGATTTTAAATTAGCGTTGCTTTTATGGGATTTTTACGTCACAAGGTATGAAGGTGAAACTGATGGTGTGTAAAGACTTAAAGCAAAATGAATAAGAAATGCTTGGAAACAAAAACTTTTACAAAAAATGCAAAAACCAACAACTTTTCACCAAGAAAGATTTCTTTTTCTTTTCAATTTTTCTAAGATTTCATGCAGCAAACACAAAGGAATTTCGCTCAATCTGCGAGCTATTTATGCTCTAAATGCACTGCAAAAACTTATGAACAAAAATACTTCTTCCTAGCTATTGATGCAGCAACACAATCTTCAAACAAAGAAACAAATGAAAAAGAGATGAATTTTTTTTTTTTTTTGATTTAAGTGCTAAATGAAGCAACAAAGGGAAAATGCCGACAAGCACAAAACCAAGAAAACAAAATAAAATTATGGCTTAAAGCGCAGATCACAAAGAACCAGAGCAAAGACGCACAATGACAATCAAGAAAGCACCGACTCTTACGCTTGTCTAAAAACCATAAAACAAAATCTTTCTTTTTTATCTTTTCTATCAACAATCAACCAAGAAAAAACAGGCTAAGGGTAAGAGGCCCTAACCTACTGACTGTGCAACCCTAGACTCAAACCCCTGAGAGGAACACTTCTCACCACAGGAGGGGATGACTGCCCCACCCTGATTGAAAAGCCACCACTCAAGCCCACCACTGTCACTGAAACAGCAAGTGTGCAAACGCGTGCTGAGCTATAACAGAGCGCGGGTACTCGCGGGCTTCCCTTGCACAGGCCGCGTGTATGTATAAACTCCAAGACAAAACTAAACATAGGCAGCCCAGACCTAGAAGAGGCTTCTGGTATTGACAACCAGGGTCTCTTGAAGGCTTGGATGCTTCTTCTTTCACAGAAAAAAAAAAATAATTGCAAAGAATAACAACACTCAATAAAGCAAACTGAGACAAGACTTCAAACCAGCAAGACTCAGACAGGATCCAGAAAGCCCCCTGAGAATGTATAATTCTGACAGGGAAGGGGGGACTGCCTCTTAAGCTCTCTGACTCCTACACACTACTGAAACCTCTACAGCTAGCATTCACACGCGTGTTGTAGAAGGTTAGGGCACGGGTTACACGCGTATAGGCCTTCTGCAGGCCACGTGTACCTCTATGTGTCCCGATAATGATCGTCAAGCAACAGTCAAGGAAAAAACTGGTATAAAGAACCAGGTTCCCTGCTAGCTCTGTCCTAACAAAAAACAGACATGCAAAGAAACATAAAATCTAATCCTTTAAACTACCCAAAAAACCTCAACTAAATCCGGAACACCCTAAAGAGTAAATCCCCAGTGGAGTCGCCAATTCTGTTGTTGGGAAATAATACCCTACGGACTAGCAAGCTAGGGTTAGACTTGCATGCAGATCATGACCTTAAAGAAATCACTTTTAACCTATCACCCCAAAACTCAAACCCCTTTTTCTCATACAATCATGGAAAGGACCTACTAACCTTTTTATTGATGTTTGGTGTAGATCCTCCGTTGTGCTTTGTCCGCTTGCTTGCGCTGCTCCTTCCAAAGACAATCCTGCAATCAAGACAAAACACTATGCATGCATGCTATTTTTCTACTTGAGGGTTAGAGATTAAGCATAAATTGAATAAAACATATATAACTCATGCATTGGGACGGGAAAATTATTCTTTATTATTTTCAAGATGAATCAACTTACAATCAATGTTGAGACCGGCCACCGTTCCTTGATCCTGATCCTGGGCTCCTCCTCTTCTTTGTCCTCCAACTGCTTTGCTTTAATTATCCTTAAGCTTGAGGAAAGGATAAAGGGTTGGAACAAATGGATTCATCAATTGGGCAGAGTTTTTTCGTTATCTTTTTCCTCTTTCAAATAGTACCCCTACCCCTTCTTTTATAGGCTAGAAGGAGTTAGGGTTTTGGACAAACTCTCGGCCATGCATGGCTGGGAGTTTCAGTTAACTGACCCATAGATTTTTGTCCCATCGACAACTTTCCTGTTTTTGTGCTTTGTTAGGTAAACGCGGGCTGTAGTAGGCCTGCCAGCGTTCCAACGCGTGCAGTAGTAGGCCTGCCAGCGTTCCAACGCGTGCAATAGTGAGTTAGGGCGCGTTTGACTTAACTCAAAAGGATTTTCAAAGAGGTTTATCAGCAAATGTTTTGGCAATGAAGGGATATGAGTTGGCCTGATGCCAGGTAAGCATGTGTGGTGAAATTTAGGGTTATAACACTTATTCTTAACTGGAGAAGAAAATCTCATGTAAACAGAGACTTGCCGCAGAATTTGAAATGAAAGACCTTGGCCTAATGCATTACTTCTTAGGCCTTGAGGTATGGCAGAGTCCATAAAGAAGCTTCCTTAACCAAGGGAAGTACACGGTCAAAATATTAAAGAGATTCGACATGCTAGAATGTAAGCCCGTGACTACACCCATGGAGGCGAAGCTGAAGCTGTTGGTCGATACTTCGTCAGACTTGATAGATGCCACATTGTACAGATAGATTATTGGATCGCTGATGTACTTGACGAACACTAGACCAGACATTTGTTTTGCAATGAACACCTTGAGTCAGTTTCTAGTAGAGCCCAGATGTGTTCATCTAGTGGTTGCAAAACATGTGATGAGGTACCTTAAAGGTACAATGGATTATGGTCTCAGCGATGATGGAGATCATGACTTCACACTGAGTGGATATACTGATGCAGATTGGGCAGGAAGCGTTGCAGACAGAAAAAGCACTTCCAGATGCTATTTCAGTTTGGGATTAGCCATGATCTCATGGCAGAGTAGGAAGAAATCCAGTATTGCTCTCAACACAGTAGAAGCAGAGTACATTGCCACATGTTCTGCTAGCTGCGAAGCTATATGGCTTCGAAAGTTGCTGACTGGCCTATTTGACTTGGAGATGAGTGCAACCGCGATTCTATGTGATAACCAAAGCTGCATAAAGATGACAGAAAATCCTGTATTCCATGACAGGTCGAAGCACATAGAGATCCGCTATCATTTCATTCGTGACATGGTACAGAGAGGAGCCTTGAAGCTCCAGTACAATAGCACGGATGAACAGGTTGCCGATGTGTTGACCAAACCTCTATCTCATGTAAAGTTTGAACACTTTCGAGATAAACTTGGAATAGTCCGAAAGGACCTTCCTTGAAAGGGGGAGCATATATATTTATTCCTTGCTTCTGACCTAGTTGTTAGACGTAAAGCAAGATGAGTCATGCTTCTGATCTCGCTGTTAGACGTAAAGCATGACGATGTGTGTTCCTTGTTTCTGACCTAGTTGTTAGACGTAAAGAAAGATGAGTCATGCTTCTGACATCGCCGTTAGACGTAAAGCATGACGCTGTGTGTTCCTTGCTTCTGACCTAGTTGTTAGACGTAAAGCAAGATGAGTCATGCTTCTGACCTCGCTGTCAGACGTAAAGCATGACGTTGTGATTCCTTGCTTCTGACCTCATTGTTAGACATAAAGCAAGATGATTCCTCGCTTCTGACCTCGTTGTTAGACGTAAAGTGAGATGATGATGTTCCTTGCTTCTGACCTCGTTGTTAGACGTAAAGCAAGATGATTCATGCTTCTGACCTTCCTGTTAGACGTAAAGCATGACGTTGTGATTCCTCGCTTCTGACCTAGTTGTTATACGTAAAGCGAGATGATGATATTCCTTGCTTCTGACCTAGTTGTTAGACGTAAAGAAAGATGTGACTGACATTGAGCTACCAGCTTAACAGTTGTGACATTGAGCCAGTAGAGTACTGCCAGTCTAGTGTTGTGATGAGGTATCATTTTTTTACTAATACATATTTGATGCAGATGATGATAGCAGTCTTTCGAGAATGATGATGCTGCCGATGAAGAAAACTTCCGGTGACTCGTAAATATGCTAGCCAATGTTTCAAGATGATATTGACGATACTATCCTCCTGATGCCACTGATGATGCAGACCTCTCTCGCCTGATGCTGCTGAAGAATACCCTTCTTGTTAAGGGGGAGTGTTGAAATAATGTCACTGCGAAGAGCATTCTTATTATTATTGTTATTTAATTATTAGGATTAATCCCCATTGTGGATTAATCATGTCGGTAATTGTATAAAGGACCAAATCCCCTTTTGCGGATTGGTCATCGAACAATTGTAATAGGCAGAGTAAGAAGTCGGCCCCAACAGTTATTATTGAGACCCAGAATTAAATTAAAGGTGGGTTTACCCACCCAGAGTGAGAGGTCGGCCTTGCCAGTGAAACCCTTTCACACGTGCCAGTCTTGTATATATAGGAGGCTAGCACCTCACTTTATCACACAACTCACTTGCTCATTTTTCTTAAGAGGCAAGCTGCAATTACCAGTTGGAGAGAGCAGAAGAAGAGTCGCGCATCTTTTGGGGAGGACTATCTGTATTGGTTTGAGTTATCTCTTAAACATTGTATTGGCAATTTATGATAAGGAAGTTTTTGTTGGGTTTTCTTCCCCTAGAGGGTTTCCCAGGATAAATGTTGTGTCTCTTGTGAATGTGTATTTCTCAGTGATCTTGTTCTTATGTTGCTCTTATCTATTGAAATGCAAAGAACTATAATAATGGCATAAAACATTAATGTTTTGCTAGTCATACCTGTTATCCCCGATATCTAGGGATAACTAGGAGATCATGTCTCGAGGCCTACATGGTCCTAGACATGGAGTACCGAGAGCAGGAGCGAATTGAGCATGGCCCTTGGGGGCCCCTCTTTCTTCTTCTCAGCCGAACTTGTCCTGTCAGTAGTACCAGCCTCCATCACTACCGGCCTGGGCTTGCATCAGAGAGGACTCTTGCTCCATGAGGTAATTGGTCCGAGGTATCATGGTATGTGTCATATTTGATCATTATAACCTTCTTATATATGCATTAGGTTCCTTTTCATTTCGGATGACTGCTTGGATCTTAC
>ML831417.1:26289-38265 GCA_009831015.1 Picea engelmannii | reverse complement strand
CAATAAACTATTGATTATTTCTCATATATTGTGCATGGTGTATTATGGTGTATTGGTGTAACTCTTATACTATTGCTCATTGCTCATTGGATATAGTTGAATGGTTTAAGTATAAGTTGAAAAAGGTTTTAAATTGTACTTGATACTGATTCACCCCTCTCTTAGTATCAACATGCCCCACACAAAATAATTGATATAAAATTCTAAAATGCGTACCAGAACTACTACGGTCTGTCCACTATCCAATGCAACTAGTATCACTCAATTTTGATACTCTAGGAATAATTTATGATTGGTTTACCCGGAACACCTGCTTGAGACTAGTCAATAGGACTAGTCAGATACCCTATATTCCACATGGTGTATATACAAATTTAAGATGATCCAGAAGCTAAAATGGCTACCACATATACCTTACTGATTTCTAAGAATATACTCTAGGCGTTCCAAGTATGCAACGTTACAAAAAATATTTTATAGTGAAAATTCCGCAATGACTCAATTTAGGATGATTCTAGAAACCTATCATACAAAGGCTATATCTCCGAAAGTATAAGGCCTCAGGAGTGAAACTTTTAACCCAACATACCTTGATCTGTCTACTAAATATGCACGAAGTCGTACCTTCTTAATCATTGTATAAAAAATGTTATAGCTAAAATGCCATGGTGTCTCAGATGTAGTAGCGAAAACCCAAGACCTTGAGCTCTAATACCATATGTTAAGAACCAAATATCAATATAGCATAGAAAAACCTCAGAATAAGTACTCAATGCCTTGAAAAAGAGAGAATTTTAGATAATAAGCCTCTTCAAGGGGGCAACCTCCTTTTACCCCATATAAATGTTCAAGTACAAGATGATTCCAAATGAAAATGTCTCATTGGTATATATAGGAGACTAGGAGGTATAATTACAACTAATGGAATAAAGATGACATAAATAAAATAAAATTACTAATGTGATATGCCCCAATTAAGGGGTAATGAGACAATATTAGGGCTTAAAGGTTTTTCACGTATCTATTTTGAGACATTATATTAGTGATCATACACATGTTATTGACATGAGTTACTTCCAGGTGTCAGACGAGGGGGTGCTCATAGCTGAGACGATACGCATTCTGGATCATCGCATTTGACAACTACGATGTCGAACAGTAGATAAGGTCAAGGTCCAATGGGACAACTATAGTCCACACTCGACGACCTGGGAGGATGCATATGATATGCTCCAACAGTTTCCATTTTTGTTTGATAGATAGAATTATGATACTGTGATACACATTATTTCGACACTTATATACTATGAAACTTTGGGATGAAGTTTAGACCATGAGGGGGTGTATGTAACATCCCTATCTTGCGCGCACTGAGAGAACTTATTCTTTGAGGACACTTTCTTGCAAGTGATCTGGATTATTATACGATTGCAAATTTGATCATGATTATGAGGCGTTATGGATTGATGACATGTTATTTTGTTGTATTGACATAGACATGTGCTATTGACTCGGTTTTCCTGAGTGTGCAATATTTTGGACCTTGAGGATGTAGAGGCATCGATGAAACCCATTGGACTCTTGATCGAGTCAGGGAGTGGACTATTGGGGGTTTGATTGTTGTATATATGAAATTTGTGTGTCTGATTAGATGATATGATTATGGATATTATTTATGACATGATTCGTTGATGATGCAGGCTGACAATAACTTACCGACCAGACTCACATGTGGAGTAGAGGGGTCACGCACGACTACTGGAGATGTTGAGGGAGAGGTGTGGATAGTATCCCTACCACAACATACTATCACTCCCTCTGTGGTTCGAACTGTAGGTTAATGATTACCTAGTTCAATAAGACCCGTGATGTTGTGAGGGCCGACTGCGACAATCGCTCACGATGATTTTAAGGGGAACGCAATAAGGCGGGGGCCTTATTCCTTAGAGGCCTTTAGTCTCCCACACGATCACCTGGTGAATTATTGACTCTAGGGGTTTCTGATGTCTACCAAGTCATTCAAGAGGCGAGTGACACCCTTGGAGCACGTAGTGCGTCCTGAAGGGCACGTCGTCAAGGGGAACAGAATGAGGCGAGTGGCACCCTTGGAGCACCTAGTGTGTCCTAAAGGGCATCTCGCGTTGTTAAATAATAAATGGAAAAACCTATATGGACTTAGAACGAATACTGTGATGAGAAATATTTAAAACATTTTCCCTAATAAAATGTCGCCCACCTAGGAAAATAAAGTCTAGGTCTAAGTGATACTTGTGATAAAATTATATATATATATATATATATATATATATATANGAAATAAAAATAATAAAATAATAATGATAATCATCATTAATCATGTTACGAGAAGGGGGTAAGCAATTCAAATAAATTATAAAAATCTTTTGGGGGATAAAATTTAAAAAGGGGGAAAAGGGGGAAATAATTGTTTTGTTACTTATGCTAATTAAAAATTTATTAATTAAAAAGGAAAAAGGGAAAAGTTAATTTTCTACACATGCCAATTTGAGTTTTAAATGAAAGTGAAAGAGGGAAATTTAAAAGAATTAGGAAACTAGGAAAAAGCGAGAAACATAAAAAGAAAAGGGAAACACAAGGAAAAAACAGAAAGACTAACTTAGTAAGGTATCTAGCATTTAAGAAATTTCTAAATTAAACTGAACTAGTAAATTAGTAAGGGGGTAAGTCATTAAATTTTGTAAGAGAATATGGGGACACCTAGGAGCGATTCTAGGAATTCTTTTAGGTGGGTGAGGGAAATAGGGGTAATTAATAAATTAATGAAATTAATTTATGGTTCAATAAGGGGATGGGTGACACATGTACAGGGAGGATTTTTATGAACTAAATTATTTAACAATAAATTAAATGGGATTTGGGGAAAGTAAATGACTTAGAAACTCTATATAAAGGAGGGAGGAGAAGGATGATAGATCTCTTATGTTATGTGTAACGTTACACTGCATAATTTTAGACTTGACTAGCTTATCTTGTGGGAGTTGGGATACCCAGCTCAGTGAGGAGTGGTAGCTCGGCCTTGTGAGTTGAGTTGGGAGATATCTATTCTATGGTAGTTTGCATGGCCCCTTTGCGGCTCGGGGAGCCAAGGGGGGAGAAGAGTACCCCTAGTGTTGGCTGAGAGTTACCGGTGAAGTCTCATCGGTCAGCAAGCGAGAGATGCACAGAGTGTGCGAGATAACGACTCAAAGCGGATGACTTGGGCTACGATACGCTTACTTGATTCTGCATGGTAGATTCGTATTATACCTTATGCTATCAATTATGTATTTTTAGTTGGGTCAAGAAAATGTTGACTTAGAATTTTAATTGATAACTTAATTTCCCCCATAGCCTTAACCTCGTTGTTGATTGTTTCCCTTGGATTTCGATCCCTGCATGTTGTGACTATCCGTGGTTTTATTGATTTGTGATGAGTTGCGCTTTATACTTCATCCTCATCCCTATTTCGTCAGTCCACACTTGAGCAGTGGGCGAGGAGCTGAATTGAAGGTCGTCACTTCGGTGCACATTCACCTATATATTCAAATGCCCAGCTTTTCTGTGCGTGGATGATGAGCGAAGGACGTGTTTTCCCAGTTATTTACCCCTTCTTATATTTGTGTTGATCTCCGCCTTTATTGGGCCTCTCCATGTCTTATCACCTCTGTGTCTTAATAGTCCTCGGCATCTGAAAACTATGCTTAGTATCCCCAACATTTCAACACCCTCAACCACAATTTTTAACTCTGTGTTTTATGTATTGCTAGATAAATGAGCTCTATGTTGTAATACCTCCCTCGCAACTTAACGTTGTGTTCATTTTTTATGGAAATTTTCTCTGCAATTCAATATATATACAACCACGAGTTTACCTCCATAATTTCATACCTATTTATGACACCGTTATCATGTATGTGGCTCTGCGATTTAGATTTATGTGACTGCGAATTTATATACACAGAGGTATTGAGATACAATGAAATTATACATTGAATGATCAAGAATTTAGATATCAACAATGTCTAGTCTTGTCTGTGCTTTAGCCGCTCCTTTCTTTTTACTGTATAATAGTTGCGATTTGACTGTGTATTAGTGCGAGTTGACTATATGATAGTTTCATATCGTGGAGGGAATTGGCTACGTTTTTCTTTTGTGTTTTAGCTGTGTTTTAATCGTGCTTATTTCACTGCATTTTATTTGTTCCTTGACTTAGATTAGCGTTTTACTGAGTATTCCCGGAGTTCACCCTTTTTTGATAGCGTTTGTATCCCTCGAGTTATTGAGTATTCCCTAAGTGTAGCGACTTGTTTTCCCAAGTCTCCTGCATATTCCCAGAGTTTCCTTTGCATTTCTTGATTTTGCGTATTTACTTGACAATGATTTTTCCCTTTATCTGACCACGATTCTTGATAAACCTCAGCAATTTTACTCTGTCAATTATTACATTTCGACTACGGTATTTCCACGCTTCAGACTGTGATTCTAGTGGAGGCGTTTTTCTCTTAGTTTTTGGACAACATTGATTTTTATTTATTGGTGGAATTATTTGTTGCTTGACAGCGAGTTCCTTTTAACCATCCATGATTTGTGTTCTTAACAGCAATGCCTTCCAGTAATTACCGTCACATATATAGTTGACCGAGTTTCTTTGCTATCAATGCACTTTCTTTTTCATATAGTCAACAATGTTGCCAAATATTAGGTTAGGATACAGTTTGATTCCTCTTTTCCAAGCGATTGAATGTTTGGTGAGACTTTGGCTGAAATATTATTGCACAACCGGTTCTGTTTAGTGTGATTCTATTGAACCCTTTTTGGTTGACAACAATTTTGGGTAGTTACCTCTTGCTTGTGTGAAAGCCACGTGGTGACTATGAAATGGGGGGGGGTATTTTATGTTTATGCAGTTAGTCGAGCTAAGTCTTTGTGCAAGTGTTGTATTATAACGATTGTTGGCTTGATCATTGTGATAGCAATTTCATTTCTTATTATGACAGTGGTTCATATGTTATCCTTTTGATAAATCTATTTTTATTTACACAATGTAAATCATGTTTGATAGTATAAATTCGGTTTTATTTATATAGAGTAAATCCTATTTCATAATGTAAATTCTCTTAATTATTGAGTGTAAATCTTGTTTCCTAGTGTAAATTATTTTTATATAGTGTAAATTTGGTTTCCTAACATAAATTCGTTTTATTTTTATAGTGTAAATTCATTTTAATTATATGGTGTAAACCCTGCTTCAATGATAGCTATATAATTGATTGTTAAATCGATATCACGGATAAAACAAAACGGATTTTTTCAATAGCATGGTGACCGTGATTTTGTCGATAGCATGTCTCATTAGCGACAATTTTTAGTAATCGCACATAAATAGCATGTTAACAATTTTACAATTAAAAGATGCCAAGGTCATTAAAGGTCAGCAAATTTATAATTAAGGACAACAATTAAATTCATGTAGTTTCAGTTTTAAAGGATAGCGATAGAGAAGTATCTGATCTTGGAATTTTGGATTTTAGTTGCAACGATTGATTGTTTAATAATAATCGTTAAAATTTTCATATTGATTTTTGTTGCACAAGGAAATTTTCGTGTTGTGTGAAGGTCATAGTCATCATGTTGACTTGTCAAATGGGTACTAGGGATAGTCGACTTATGTTTAGATAGTGGATTCAATCTCCTAGCACATTGAGATTTATCTCGCGTTATGGGGTCCAATTATGTTGTTGCACCATGGTTATTGATGCACCTATCCCCGAGCAACGATGAGATTCTTGATGAGGAGATCATTGTGAACCCTATTAGATAGAGGTGAGTGATAACTGGGCCAGAGTTTGTGCCTTCTGTGTGAGTGTTGTTGATCGTAGTAAGTTTTCTATTGGTGCATGGGTGGAATTCCTTCATGTGTTTGGTTTGCACGCCTTGAGGTTCTAGTATTTGTTCATCAAGGCCATTGTGTCGGGAGGGGGATGTTCTCCCTTAGCTTGTAGGCATGGTCCACTTGTATCGGGCGGGTATTCATTTCTCCTTGTTGTTTTACACATGTTTTGCCCAGTTTCTCTTGTGCCAGTGCGTGGAGTCAAATTTGTTTGTTTTTTGGACTACGTGCTTGCATTCATCATCAATCGTGTGGTTCAAATATTGTCATCTTAGCCTTCCTGCCTAAAAAAAATTAATAATAATTACACCTTCTGCTTCGCTTGTAGTCGTAACGATGGGGTCGTTACATTCTATTTCTTTTTCTTTAAACATAAATATGTTCTTATATTTACATATAAATCTGTAAATTTATATATATTATATATATATATATATATATATATATATATATATATATATATATATATATATATATATATATATATATATATCTTAGTACAATTATATCTTACATTGAATTATAAAGCATTTACTGCCACTAAAAACGAATTATTAATCTAAGTATAGGAATTATACAACATTTATTGTAACTAAAAACAAATTATAGGTAAAGATATTAGTATGTGCCTAAGCAGTCAGCCAGGAGCCAAATCGATTGTCTTTCACTCCGGTGTTAAAGATTTAGATTCAAATGCCCTATTTTTTTGTGCATAGATAATATCTTATTAAAATTAGCTGAGACTTGGCTGTGGGGGGGCAACGTTGGGGTCAAAACATGGACATGTCCATGGTTTGGCCACATGGATGCCCCCCTGCGACCAAGTCACAGTCATTTCAAACGTTATGTATTTTATAAAAAATTCATAAAAAATTCAAACTGTCCAACTTTTTAGTTCAAACGTTTAGTGATATTTCAAGTAATGACCTATAGGTAAAGATATTGAGTAACTTTTTTAGTGATGGATATTCATTTTAAAAGTAAAAAATATGCTCACAATCTACATGGATTGCACTATGGATTTCACTAGTACATGGACTATATTTTGTATATTTTGTATTTATGCATTATTTTTTATTTTTTTATCAAAATAGAGTAATATAAAAGTGACATTGCATCTACACATTTTCATGGACACCATTATTATTTTTGATGTGATTATTCCCAAAAAAACCTAAAAATACCCATTTGAAGAAAATAGAGCAAAAGAATGCATTGATTTTGATAATATTGAATTTGCATTTCAAATGATTTTGAGAGCATTGAATTTCTTAAGTAATAAATTTTAGATGAAAATTACTAATAAATAGCAATTATTATATCATTACAAAATGGAGTAGTAGATGAATCTATTAGTAGTAATTCTAATAGATTATCTTCAAAATTTCTAGCTCGTCCACCCTTATTGAATTTTTAGGTTCCTAAGAGTCTTGCAATTTTTTAAGTTCTGGTTGAGTAAAATATCTCTCTAGGTTAAAAAAAAAAAAACAATTTAGAACAAAATCTCAACTGAGAGTTGTAAAATGCTCTAGTTTGAAAATTTTATCAAACCCCACCCTCATAATCTTTTGATCGAATAGAATCAATTGTCACAATTTAGTAAAAGAGTATATATATATATATGATAAAAATTACATGTTTATATGCTCAAATTATACACACAAACAATAAATTTATAAACAATATGGATTTACTTAAAAATGTGAATTTTATAAATAATTTATAAACAATATGGATTTAGTGAATTTCATATAGACATTTAACAATCAAATATTAAGTTTTAAAATTTGATATAGACATTTAACAATCAAATATTAGGAATAGAACAAACATTTAAGTGATTAGTTTGTGCCTGAGCAGCCGACCAAGAGCCGAATCGACTATCTTTCACTCTGGTTTTAAAGGTTTAGATTCAAATGCCCTTCTTTTCCATGCATAGATAATCTCTTATTAAAATTGGTTCTGACTTGGCTCAGGGGGACCATCCCTGTGGAGAAACCATGGGCACGCCTACGACTTGGCTAGATTTATGACCATGAATGTCGTTCTAACCGTTCGGGGCATTTGCCTAATGGTTATACTATTTCCAACGACTATATTGCTTCTCCATGGATAAGTGCCATGTGGCATTGTTCTGATATCCTAACGAAGTTCGAGTTTTGCAAATTTTCCTTATGCAAAGTTTCCTATGGAACCTTCTATAACTTTTCGATCTTTGATCTCTTCTTACTTAGTTTTCTAGCCTTCTTTCCAGTGAGCTTCGTCTCAATATTCCTCTTTCCATTCTGATTCTTATCTCCTCTTAGCATAGTAACTTCGCGTTGTTGAGATTCTTCCCTAGGATTCAGGGGTAATACTTCTTCTCTATCTGGGGTAGGTGCTTCAGTCTTCTGTGAGTCTTTTTGTGTTCTTCCAAATTCGACATCCAAGTTCCTGATTTTAAATATCTTCGATCTATTCTCCTGTTCTTCAATCAAGTGTGAGATCCTCCAAGTCATGAAATATTTTAATTCCTTCTTTTTATGTTCTCAAACCTCCTCTTCTTTTCTTCTATTTTGATATTTCTCTATCCAAGTCTTTCCTAATAACATAGTAAATGGGGAGTTGTTTTCAATGAATATAACAATCTCAAAGTCTTCCTCTATCGAAGTTCCATGAGCACTCATATATACTTGGGTGATCCTTCCACATAGGGTTATCATTTTTCCTTTAAATAATCATATTCCTCCCAATGAAGGAATCATAATAGGCTTTCTTAAAGTTTCCCAAGTTCTTTCTATCATGATATTCACCCGTGTTTCTTCATCCAGAACACAGTCTATGTCGAAGTCTCCTATTCTTGCTTCTATGCATTCTTTTTCTTTGAAATTTTTTGGTAAGTTGATGTTTCTATGATCATTCAGGTTTTCTTTCATTTGCAATAGTGCAACCTCTAATTCTTTCTGGGGTTCTATCATGGTCTCAGTTTATTGAATTTCCTTGGGGTCTTCTTGTCTCATATTCATTCTTTAAATCTTAGCAATCATTCTAGGGAAATCTAAAACTTCATGGTCCATAGCTTTACAAAAAAGACAACTAGGTATTCTACTAGGGCATTCCTTAGCCATATGTCCCGGTCTTCTACAACTCTAACAAAGATTCAATCCTCTCTTTCTTTTAAATGATCCCAACCCTTCCTGTAATGCGCACTAGGATCATTGTAGCTAACCTGCAAAAAATTATTTCTAGGATATTGCATCCATTTGCTAGTCCAAACATTCTTTCTATGGATAGGAATAACATATCTTTCATTATTTCTATCAGATCTACTGATATCAAACCTTTTCTCTTCTAGTTGTGTCCAGATTTCCAGGCTAGGACAAAATTGATCAAATATACCTAGATCCATACTTTTTGAAACAAAAATTTTCACTAATATTACCTTTAACAAAGAACAAAGCTTACATATCTTACCTCTTTCCTTCATATCTGACTCTTCTTCTTGGTATAAAGCTTCACAGATTAAGTAGAATAAATCACACTAGGGTGACAGATCTACGCACAAAGCTTTCATAGTTTCAGGTTAGATCTTCGCACAAAGCTCATTTTTCCTTAGTTCCCAGCAATCATAGTTTCGGTCCCGACAACAGAACCATTTGGGGGCTTGTTGGCCCTTGGGTATGGAATTAAGCGAAGACTAAAGAAAAAAAGATGAAATGCGAAATGCATGGAAGACACAGTGCCTGATAATGGGTCGAAGTGAGAAGAAAAGAAGAAAAGAAAATGTAAAGTAAGAGAAAGAAAGTCGTTGGACGAGGAGATTGAGGATGACAGATCAACAAGGAAGATGGATCATGGAAAACGTATCAAGTATAAAAATCCATCGTTGCATGATTTGGATCACCGCGTGAGAAGGAAGGAAAGATAGGTTGGCAAAGCCCTCAAAATGTGGGTCAAGTTGACCTAGGGTTTTAGACACCTAATGTTTTGGTATCTAGGGTTTTGACACTTAGGTATCGACCTAGGGATGTCGGTGACTGATTGTAATGTATAAATAAAGGTCTAAAGGACCTGGGATTGGTTGGTGATAAGTTGGTTGAGGTTTCATTGTTATTGTATGATCGAGTGAGTATTATTGTGTGACAGAGAAGTGCTGAGTGTGAGAGACTTTTGGTATTGTAAGATCTTCAACTGGATGTGAAGATCAACCCTGCAGTTGGTGCGCAGGGAAGGAGAGAAGAGAGAAGAGAGAGAGAGAGAAGATTTGTTAGCTAAGAGCGCATACAAGAACTATATGATTTCATCATAATATATTATAAAGCACAATTATGTGGATGTATCCCTAGGGAGAGGGTGAACCACGTATATTTTATGTTATGTGTGATTGATGTTGTGTTATTTGTCATTTGATATGCTACTATTGTGATATTGTGTTAGATCTAAAATATAACTTGCACGGTAGGTTCAAGGAAGATAAAGAATAACTAGGTGATTGTGTGTTATTTCTGCGAATTCACTCTGCATTTCCTTTGGTTGTAGACACTTGTGTCCTGCAACCCCCTATAGATACTTCGGGTGAGACTACATTTGCCTCGCTGGTGTTTCTGAAAGGGCCAGTAGTTACGGCTTATTGGTGTGCTCTTGGAGTTGAACCCCGGGTCTGCGCCTGTGCCAACAAATGGTTCCGTTGCCGGGACAAGAATCTTCTTGAGAGAATTTCAAGGTGGTTTCCATCGAAGACATAGATTCAGAAGTGGATAGAATATAAAGAAAAGGACTTCATTGAAGCCTAGAACAAGAACCCTAATCTTAGTACAAAGGATTGGTTAGGAAGATATATCTTTACTGATATACACGATATTTTGTTTGGAGGAATTCATCAGGAGCTATATGAATGGTTAGCTAGGTTAGAAGATACCCAATTTGAGATCAGATCTAAACCACCTGTGGTTTGGAAATCGATGTTGATCAAGAAGGTCAAGAGAGTTGATAACTCCATGTCAAGAGAAATAGATCACTGGTTTGATAGTACCATTGGAGGGTATATCACCGAGTTTGTTGTTGACAAAGTAGAGTCATATAGCGAAGCCGAGAGGTATTTCTTTAAGGGACCTATAGGAAAGTTTTTACACTTTTTGAAGTTGAGGATCAAGATGTTGTTGCATGAGAAGAACATATTGAAGATACAATAGTTGTTGGATTGGAAGAGGCTAATTTTGCAGAACACGAATAGAGATAGAGACATAGAGGCTGGACATACGTGTAGTGGCAGAGCGTTTAGAGGAGTTCCTCTCGTGAAACTATTTAAGAAGAACTACATGGATGAGGTTTCTACAATGGAGAAGAGGCATATCTAACAGATGAAGAGCATTCATAGCTCGCTAGGATAGAGGAACCTCGCCAAGAAGAGCCAGAAAATTTAAGAACTACGCCAATTGTTGAAGTAAGTACTATTAATCCTCCTATTGTTTCAAAATAATTAAGCAATCAGAGTAATCAAAGTCACTAGAGCACTGAGAGCACTGTCACTAGTAGTCCACCACATATTCATTAAGGAAACCTAGGAATATCTATGGAAAATCAGATGAGGTTACCCACCTTCAGAGGAGATGGATCTAAAGATCCTGATCAACACTGGATTCTATGTGAAGTTGTATGGAGTATTAAAAATATCACTGATGAATATTTTAAGCGAGCTCAACTCAGTACTACCTTGAGAAATCACGCACTAAGTGTTAAGAACCAAACATCAATATAGCATATAAAAACCTTAAGAAAAGTACTCAACGCCTTGAAAAAGAGATAATTTCAGATAATAAGCCTCTTCGAGGGGGCAACCTCCTTTTACCCCACTTAAATGTTCAAGTACAATATGATCCAAAATGAAAATGTCTCCTTGGTATATATAGGAGACTAGGAGGTATAATTACAAATAATGTCTTAAATCTGACATAATTAAAATAACATTACTAATCTAAATTACAACTAATGGCCTAAAGACGACATAAATAAAATAACATTACTAATCTAATATGCCCCAATTAAGGGGTAATGAGCCAATATTAGGGCTTAACATGCCCCTCCCCTTG
>ML831417.1:0-21177 GCA_009831015.1 Picea engelmannii | reverse complement strand
TCCAATGCAACCAGTCCCACTCAATTTGGATACTCTAGCAAGAAGTTATGCTTGTTTTACCTGGAACACCTTCTTGAGGCTAGTCAATAGGACTAGTCAGATACCCTATCTTACACAAGGTGTATCTACAAATTTAAGATGAAACAGAAGCTAAAAACTTTATCAAATGTACCTTACTAATTTTTGTAAATTTCGTCCAGAGGACAGGGTCTGAAACATTACAGAAAATTTTTTATAGTGAAAATTCCACAATGACTCATTTCAGGATGATTCCAGAACCCTATCTTGTACAGGTTGTATCTCTGAACGTATAAGGCCTCAGGAGCTGAATTTTTAACCCAACGTACCTTGATCTGTCTACTAAATACCCTCCAAGCGTTTCCTTATGAAACATTGTAGAAAACAATTTATATCGAAAATTCCACGGTGTCTCAGATGTAGCAGCGAAACCCCAAGACCTTGAGCTCTGATACCATATGTTAAGAACCAAACAACATATAAAAACCTTAGGAAAAGTACTCAACGCCTTGAAAAAGAGATAATTTCAGATAATAAGCCTCTTCGAGGGGGAAACCTCCTTTTACCCCACTTAAATGTTCAATTACAAGATGATCCAAAATGAAAATGTCTCCTTGGTATATATAAGAGACTAGGAGGTATAATTACAAATAATGTCTTAAATATGACATAATTAAAATAACATTACTAATCTAAATTACAACTAATGGCCTAAATCCGACATAAATAAAATAGCATTACTAATCTAATATGCCCCAATTAAGGGGTAATGAGCCAATATTAGGGCTTAACACTGAGTTGGTACATGAAATTTGTCCAAGGAGTTGCAACAAGACCACTGAATGACATTAAGACTACGCTAATTGTTGAATTCAAGAAACCTAAGTTAGAGTCACGGTGCATTACAGAACTAAAAGAAATCAAGAAGAGAATATTTGAACCTATGTGGGAGTTTGATCAGAGATTTAAGACCTTGGTAGGCCATTTGAGTTTTCATATCCCAGATGAGCAGAACAAGGAGTGGTTAATTGTTTCCCTCTTACCACACATAAGAGTTCCTTTGATGCAACAGAAGATTGCTTTACAGACATAGGCCTGGGAGATCGCTATGAAGTTAGAATCAACCCCTATGGGAAAATCCAGTTGATGTATGAGTCAAATTTTGAGTCAGCTAACTAGCTTATCTCTACAAGTCGAAGATATGAAGAAAGACAAAGGAAAATATAAAAGGGAAGACATCTGGTGTACCAAATGCAAATCAAAAGGCCATGACAAGGAACACTGTCCCCTATTTCATGAGTACTTGGCCTTTGGAGCTCTGAGTCCTTTAAAGAAAGTTACCCTACCATGGTGCGAGGTATGTACATCGCCTTGGTGAATGCTACTACATGCAAAAATATGTTCAGACTGTTGGAAATATTGTCATTGATGTCAACAGTCGAAGTGATGATCTGTAATGATGAATTACATCTCATGAGATTGTCATCGATGTCAATAGTTGAAGTGATGATCTATTGTTAAACAACAAATGATATTGTCATTGATGTCAACAATATATCAGTTAAGCAAGAGATGTCAAACAGTGTGCAGATATCGAAAGAGTGAAAAGGAGAGACGAATAATTGAAAGATCAAAATCTTAGAAGGAATAGCACATTGCACAGAGAGGAAATCCATGACTATTGTTTATCACCATAGGATCAACAATGATTCAATGATCAAAATTTCTAAAGGAATAACGAATTGTAGAAATGTCATCGGGATCAGTGAAAATAATGAACAGTTGATCAGTGCATAGAAAATTGGAGAAGCCTTAGCAGTCGTCTGATCAGAATGAGAAGCTCAATAGTCGTCCAATAAAGAGTCTCACCATGTTGATCATCTGATACAAAGCACATCGGTCATATGGGTGAACTTGATCTTAAGGATCGTTGGAATATCGTGATCATCGGATCATGTTCGAGTGGAAGAACACATGGCGGGAGATCAACATTTTGCTGACTGAAAAGTCAAATGAAGTAGGTGCTCTAACCTTTGAAGTCGTGAAACGTGAAATTGTGATGAGAGCTAAACCGTTGGATCACAGGAAGATCATGACCATTGATCTTCTTCAAGAATACTCGTCAACCATTGGATCCAGTGGACTTGCAAGGAGGATAAGCCCAGGAGTTAGTTAACACTCCAAAGCAGTGAAATGATCTAATCCGTTGGATCAAGAGGACACATGGAAAGTGATTGGAATTGCATTTACTCACAGATCAGGAAAGTCAAAGATGGTGTTGCATGAAATTGCGAAATGCAAAATCGTGATATGATAAGGACCATTGGATCATGGAGGGTCGTGGATCATCGATCCAACGAAAATGGATAATGGAATATCAGATATCAGGAAATCAGGAGTTGAAAGAAGGGAGGTGCTCTAACCCCCAACATCGTGAAATGAAAAGTCCCAATTAGATCCAGACCATTGGATCAAGGAAAGTTGTCAATTGTTGATCTTCTTCGAGAGCCTCAGCAGCCATTGAATCATCGAGGCTTTGGACCGTTGATCTATCATGAAGCATTTTCAGAGTTTCATGGTCTTCGAACAAGGAAAATCATATCAGGAGTTCACAATATGTGAAATTGCGACGCACTCCTCTGGCTTTGACACTGGTCACAGATAGTGGTCACGAGAAGGGAAGGAGATATTGCGTCCAAGCTCTATTTCAATGATTGTGGCATGGATTGTCGAGACCCTTCATCACAAGAATGTCGAAATTCGAGCAGCCATCCATCTCAACGCCTGATCAAGTCTTAGCTGTCAGATTAAGGAAAGTAAGGATCAGTTTAAAGTTTAAAGTAAACCGTTGATATATCTCCACTAAATAGACATGAACCATCTGATCATATCAGCGATATCATAATCGGTATTTTTGAGCTGTTGGAGGTCATGATGACTCGAAGGGAAAAGAGTCAAAATCCTGTCAGCCATCCATCTCGTTAGGAGATTGAATCGTGATCGTTGGAACGATAAACACTTAGGAGATCGTCTCACCTAAACATGAGGTCACCACCATTGGTCATATGGTATAGAGGTTTGACATTGCAGATTGTAATGCGTTGCCAAAATTGCTAAGCCTGTGGTTCTATGCCATCGATCATATGAAATAAGAAGTTTTAAAAAGAAACTATTATACATATCTATATTCGGTAAGTCCGTGGTTCTATAATGCATGGTCATATGTGATGGTTTGAAAGAAGCACCTTCACGGAATCTGGTCTCTGTAAATATAACAGAGATTAGGGATCGAGTATAAAGGATTAAATTGATCCATGACAGTGATCAATTTATTTAAAGCGTTCACTGTAAAAATGATAAAACGGTGATTATAATTAAGTTAATAGAAGAGGCATGATGATCGAGTATGGTTTGTTGGTGAGATGAGAATGTAGCATAAACAAGAGTGCAATCTAATGAGTCGATCCATGTATGTGATCAACTCGGGAAAAAAATGAACTAATACACAGTCATGATTAAAAGAGAATAAATCATGAAAATATGAATAAATAATAAAAAGGAAAAATGATATTAATTAATGTTTAGTTTATAATTGTAAATGAAAAGGTATAATGGTTCAAATAAAGGGACATGATGTTTTAAATTTCACATCAGTTTGAAGATTATATAAATGAGAAAAAGTGGTGAGAAGAATGTGTCTTTGTGATTCATATTAGAAGATCAGGAACAGGAGCAGAGTCCAAGATGAAGAACTATTTTTTCTAAGGTGCCTGCCAATGTCTTATTGAAGATCAAGAACAAAAGAAGATAGAGCATTAGTTATTCAATCCAACACTTGATACAAAAGACCATACAAGCAAATATTGCAGCAGAAAAGTACAAATATAGCAATGGTTGTATGATTCAAATTCAGTGAAGTACAGAAGAGAATGAAATTCATTATAAACTAAGGGTGGTTCAGTGGTGTAAGGGAAGGTTGGAGCCTATAGGGAAGTTGGTACTTCCTTGTCAGTTGTAGCTAACTAAACAGGGGGTCATAGCCTCCTACCAGTTGGTGTTGGTGAACAAAGGGAGTTCGTGCTTCCTTGTCATTTGTGGCTGACTAAACAGGGGGTTGAAGCCTCCTACCAGTTGTTGCTAGTGAATGAGGGTGTGGGTGATTCCTTTTAGTTGTAGCTGGTAAATGGGGTGTGGTAACATCCTTTCAGTTGTAGCTGAAGAAACTTGGGGAATGTCTCTCCATCAAGTTGTAGCTTGAAAACAATTTTGTAAAATAACCTTTTATTAATGAGAAAAAAGTTGGTGGTTTTCCCTGTTGGGTTCCATGATAAAATCTTGTGTTCATAAGGGTTTGTTGTTCATCATATGTTGCTTAATTGAATAATTAATATGTGTGCTTAATATGGATGAAGGTAAAAAGAAAAAGTAGGTAATACTGATTCACGCCCCCCCCCCCTCTCAGTATTGTTGGATATCCCATCATAGACACCCACAAATCTGTAGTGCACATTTTGTAAGTCGATAGGACACAATGACAGGGATTGTAGGGCTTACGACCTCATGCATGAAAGATCAAGGGATATATACAAAATTCAATATGAAGTACAACAATAAGGAAGCACTACGCAGTATAACTCTCCAGGAAGAGGAAACTTCAACCCTCATGGTTGATTTTGAGGAAGAGGAAGAGGAGGAGGTATGGGTCGAGGTTGAGGTTAGATCATCTGTTATAACTGCACACAACCAAGACACTTGGCAAGGGACTGTTATAACCCTTGTACCACTTGCAACTATTGCAACTCATTTGAGCATGTTATCGAGGAATGTCCAACATTGTTGGCTAAACTTCAGGAGAGACAGGGACCTCAGCAGAACCCGCAAATACAACTAATCAAAGAAGAACCTCATGGAGTAGATCCTAGAGTCATTTTTATCACTAGAGGAGGCACTATTATAGGAGAATACAGAGTGACCCAAGGAAAGACTACAGAAGAATCGGGAGTCAATAAATCTATAGAGAAGACATAAGTGTGTGATGCGAAGAAAGAAAAACAAATATTTGAGGAGGCAAGAAAATAATTTGGGAGAGACCAAGGCTCGTCATCGAAGACAAGACCAAAAGTAAGAGAATGTGGAATGCCTCTGGAATTTGATCAGTATTCTTCTCCCAGAGATGGAAAAGAGGTGAGTAAACTTGTCAGTTTCTTGAATATGTTTATAGAGTTGATTAAAGATGAAAAATCCATACAAGAACTACAAAATTTGGCCAGACAGTACGAGATAGGGAGGGTAGACCCTTTGCTGAATAAAGAAGTATATCAACTATCCAAAAAGAGAAGGACAAATAAATAACTACACCTTAATGCTCGGATCAGAGAGTATGATATAGATTATGTAGTCCTCAACTTAGGGTCAGAATTCAATGTCATGACGAAGGAAACCTGGGCACTCATGGGAAAACCTAAGTTGATATATTCCCCTATTAGGCTTAGGATGGCTACTCAGAAATTTGTAAGCCCCTTTGGAAGACTGGAACATGTCCCTATGGACATTGACAGAGTAAGGAATTTTGCAAACTTCGAGGTGATTGAGATAGTTGATGATAGTTGTCCTTACGCCGCGTTGTTAGGAATTGATTGGGCTTTCAATAATTCCACTGTGGTTGATTTAAAGAAAAGAAGAATTGTGTTTCAAGGAGATGGCATCTGGGTCATTGCATATTTGGATCCTGATGAAGGTCAAACATACACATAACCCATCAGAGAAGAAGACCGCACATATGAACTAGAAAACATATATAAATTAACAGCCAGACAACAAGATTACATTAATCCTACGACAAATGGGAACCTGAGCTAGCGAAGTGACAACGCATGTTTATCATATTCAAAGGAAGCACTGGAGAACTAGTAGAACAAAATGTACGAAGTATCTACAAGGAGATGAGCTAGATTAACCCGAGAAGTTTGTTGGATCATCACAACAGTAAGTAACTTGCCCACCTTTGATGGTTCGAATCATTTAGAAGAATTCTTGTTGGACTTTGAAGAAATTGTACTAACGCAGCAAATATTTTTGGCAATGGATGAGGCCTTGAAATAAACTCTAGGAAGATGGTGTGGGACACACAAAAAAAATATTACAGAATGGGTACAATGTTGCACTATGATGACATCGTGATTTTCAGAGAAAGTAGAAGGTTGCGAAGTTAGATACACAGGTCGAAGTTGTCTGAAGTACCATGTGAAAATTTGCGAGGAATATTGGAGAAGCATTCCTCAAGAACAATGGGTATACAAACTCATCAACACACTAGACACAACCCCTATCAATTGGTGCCTACAAGCATAACTGTGTCTCATCACTGCAGATTGGGAAGGTATGACCCAAAACTTTGTAACCACCTTTTTGTTTGAAAGCCAATATCCTACAGTGGATCAAGCATTACAAATTGTAAGACAAAATGTATTTGAGGAGGTACCTAGCCTCCCTTTAGAGAAAGAAGAGGATGAATGGGTTGCGCCTCTTCAGAAACTACAAGGTTGTTACAATATCAATGTTGACAAAGACGATGATCCAAGGAAGGTAAACATCGTCAAAATAGAAGGACAGAGAGACATAGAAGGACAAGTAATTGAACTACCTTTCATTGGATAGCCGATCAAGATCAAGAAAGTCAACATTGAAATAGAGCAGACACCAAAACTTGCAAATGTTGGAGATTATTGGGATCCTGCCACTATTGACAAGATCACAGAGTTACTTCATGAATAGAAAGACTTGTTTACAACGAATTTAACTGATATGAAGGGAATTAAAGGGCCCATGGGAGAGATGAGGATCCCTTTGAAATGAGATGCTAGGCTAGTGAAACTGAGATCGTACAGATTGAACCCTAAATATAAGGAGAAAGTGAAGATTGAGCTCGACAAAATGATGGAAGCATAAATCATAGAACGTGTTGAAGAGTCAGAGTGGATTAGCCCTATGGTAGTACAAGACAAGAAGACAGGAGAAATCAGGATTTGTGTAGATATCAGGAAGCTGAATGATGCCTGTTTGCATGACCCATTCCCTACACCATTCACTGACGAAGTGTTAGAAATTGTAGGAGGACAAGAGGTATATTCGTTTACATATGGATTCGCATGATACCATCAAATCCGGATTGGCAGGGAAGATCGCCAGAATGCCACTTTTGAAACATAATGGGGATCCTACCAGTATAGAGTGATGTCATTTGGATTCAGTAACGCCCCAACCATCTTTTCCAGGGTGGCGGTCGAAGCATTCAAGGAGTTTTTACATAAATTCCTAGAAGCATATTTTCATGATTGGACTGTTTTTGGCTTATTACAAAATCATATTGAATGTCTAAGACTAATGTTGGATAAGTGTAGGCAATGTCATATTTCCTTGAACCTGAATAAGTGCATCTTATTTTCAGCCTTCGGAGTTCTTCTGGTCCACACTATGTGTAAGCAGGGATTGTTGGTAGATCCATCCAAGATTGTCATTATATTCGATCTACCCCCTCCTACTTAAGTCAAACAATTGTTCATTGTGCTGGGACACACTTGATACTACAGGAATTTCATTAAAGGCTATGAACAGATCACAACACCCATGGAGAATATTTTGAAAAAAGATTGTCAGTTTCATTAGACAGAGGAATGCCAGTAGAGCTTCGACACACTGAAACATAAAATGGTTACTGTGCCTATTCTAGTTTTCCCAGATTGGAGCAAGGAATTTCATGTGCATGTTGATACATCTTCTATTGCATTAGGAGTTGTGTTATCACAACCAGGAGATGGAGACATTGACCACCCGTTAGCCTTTGCTAGCAGGAAGCTATCAACAGCTGAGATAAATTACACCACCATTGGGAGAGAAGGGTTATCCATGGTTTATGCACTGCAAAAGTTCCACCACTACTTGTTGGGAGGACACTTTAAAATTTGTACTGATCACTTCACGCTGAAATAGCTAGTCCACAAGCCAGTGTTGGGGGGAAGAATATGTAGATGGCTTCGGTTATTTTAGGAATATGATTTTTAGATCGTGATTAAGCCAAGTAGAATGAAAAAAATTCCTGACCACTTGTCAAGGTTGGAACATGGAGAAGAGCCTACTAGTTTGGAGGACACACTTCCAGATGCACATTTGTTGGCCATCAGGAAGGTTGATGATCACTTCATGGAGATAGTCTAGTTCTTGTCAATAGGAATGGCACCTAGTGACTATAAAATTATTTAGAAGAAACAGTCGGTAGTGCGCGCTACAGAATTTTCACTTATAGCTAGAGAACTATATAATATGGGACTTGATGAGATATTGGGGAGGTGTGTTATGGAAGAAGAGAGATCATTGATCCTAGTAGAAGAACATGAAGGCATCGCAGGAGGACACTACGCAGGAAAAGAAACAACGCAAAAGATTCTTAGGTCTGGACTTTGGTGGCCTACTCTACACAAAGATTCTAAGGACTATTACAGAGCCTGTGATGTATGTCAAAGAGTTGGGAAATATTCCAGAAGAGATGAAATGCCTTTAACACTACAATTGACCCTACAATCATTTGTGAAATGCACCATTGACTTTGTGGGACCTATAAACCCACCAAGGAAGCGCACAAGAGATAGATACATAATCACTGCGATAGAGTATTTGACCAGATGGGCCGAAGAAAGAGAAGTTAAGGACTGTAGTGAAACTATAGTTGCGTGCTTCATATTTGATGATATCATAACTAGGTTTGGATGCCCAAATATCCTTATGAGTGATGAATTCACACATTTTATTAACAAGACTATTGAAGCCTTAACTCAGGAATTTGAAGTTCACCATAAGAAGAGAACACCCTATCATCCACAAGAAAATGGGACAGTTGAAGTATTCAATAAGATCTTGGATACAAAACTTACGAAGATATGCAGTGTGAACAAGGATGACTGAGATTTCAGAGTAGCAACAGTATTTTGGGCCTATAGAACCACTTGTAAGAAACTGACCATGCAGACCCCCTTTAAATTGGTCTATGGTCTAGAAGCAGTTGTACCCATGGAATATTTGGTTCCTAGTTTGAGAATTGTTTCCTTTATAGATATGGGTGAAACTGGAATTGTGAAAGAGAGGATTGCACAGTTGGTTGAGCTGGAAGAAGGAAAATGTATTGCAGGATTTCACCAGCAGTTTCAAAAAGAAAGAGAAAAGGCCTACCATGACAGGCACATCAAGAAGAAAGCCTTCAAGAAAGGAGATATGGTATTGGTATATGACAGTAATTTCATGATGCATCTAGGTAATTTCAAGACACATTGGCTTGGGCCATATGAGGTTACCTATGTTACAGAAGGAGGCGTTGTGCAGATGAATACTTTGACTGGAGAATGGAAGGAAGGTTTGGTGAACGAGAGCCAATTGAAATTGTACTATGAAAACCAACTGCTTCACAGCTCTCACTAAAAGTATAAGGAAAAGGGTATAGGTACCAGGTGCAATTGAAGCTAGGTTACAGACACAGGAAAGACAGGTTGCACATAGAAGGGAGGGACAGAGCAGAAGGCACATGTTGCCCTGCGCAGTCTAAAGTTGAAATAAAATAGGAATATCAGATCTGAAGTCCCTCAGGATGAGTCACAGGTGAGTGTTGGGGGCCTGTTGTCCCTTGGGTATGGAAGTAAGTGAATAATAAATAATAAAATATAAAACAAAAACTACGTGACAGACACAACGACTGATAATGGGTATAAGTGAGTAGAAAAGAAGAAAAGACAGTGTGAAGTAAGAGAAAGAAATTTGTTGGATGAGGAGATCAAGGATAATAGATCAACAAGGAATATGGATCATGGACAACTCAACAAGTAGAAAAATCCACCGTTGGATGCTTTGGAGCATTGCATTAAAAGGAAGGAAAGAGAGGATGGCAAAGCCCTGAAAACGTGGGTCAAGTTGACCTAGGGTTTTAGACACCTAGGATTTTGGTATCTAGGGTTTTGACACTTAGGTATTGACCTAAGGATGTTGGTGACTGATTATAATGTATAAATAAAGGTCTAAAGGACCTAGGATGGGTTGGTGCTAATTTGGTTGAGGGTTCATTGTTATTGTAAGATAGAGTGAGTATTATTGTGTGAGAGAGAAGTGTTGAGTGTGAGAGCCTTCTGGTATTGTAAGATCATAATTTGGATGCAAAGATCGACCCTACAGCTAGGTGCACAAGGAAGGAGGGAAGGAGAGAAGAAAGAAGAGGGAATAGAGAAGAGAGAAGATCTATTAGCTAAGAGTGTAGACAAGAACGATATGATTTCATCTTAATATATTATAAAGCACAGTTATGTGGACGTAGCCCTAGGGAGAGGGTGAACCATGTATATCTTGTGTTATGTGTGATTGATGTTGTGTTATTTTTCATTTGATATGCTGCTATTGTGATATTGTGTTGGATCTGAAATATAACTTGCGCAGTAGGTTTAAGGAAGATAAAGAATAACTAGGTTATTTTGTGTTGTTGTTGTGAATTCACTCGACATTTCCTCTGGTTGTAGACACTTGTGTCCTGCAAACCCCTATAGCTACTTTGAGTGAGATTGCATCTGCCTCACAGGTGTTTCCGAAAGGGCCAATAGTTAGGGATTTTTGGTGTGCTCTTGGAGTTGAACCCTGGGTCTGCCCCTGTACCAACATTTTTCTAATTCGGTATTGCCAAATTCATTTTACCATTCTCCCTTTACCCATTTTGCTTTTCCTATTCGGTTTTGCCAAATTTGTTTTACCATTCTCCCTTTACCAAATTCGTTCTTCCAACTCGGTTTTTCCAAATTCGTTTTACCATTCTCCCTTTACCCAATTTGTTTTGCCAATCCGGTTTCATCTGATTCATTTTACCCAAAAATGTGAATAGACAACTTTGAATTTGTATCGTAGTATTAAACAAACAACGTTGAATATACATATATAATAGACAATGGTTATTTCCTTGTTGTTGTGTATGAAAACGAGTTACACCTAGATGGATAACAAATTTTTATATCTGCATTTTATTTTTATGATAACAATTAATAACTGTGTGATTATATCTCAACCATTATATATCTGGTTTACCATGTATCTGGATTATATATCTATGTTTTTGTGACAATGATTATATATCAACGTTATTACATAACTGAGTTACCATGCATCAACCATTATATATCTGCCTTATCACATGACAATGATTAATACTGTGGATTGCCACATCATGATAGCATTTAATATAGTTGAAATCTTACACATATTGATCATGTTTTTAATATTTGATGATAGCCAATATAGTTTGACAATAAATTTATATAATTTAATGAATGCATTATATCCCTGTATATAACCCTTGCAATATTATTATTTCCATATCCTTAGCATTTTTATATTGCGACATCGTTTATATGTTGTAAAACGTTTTTATATTGATATTGATATGTTAGAAAACCCTTCATATGATGACAACAATAATCTAGTAGACAACAATCTTATATAATGTTTCGGTTTAAAAGATAGCATTTTCGGTTTAACAAAAAGGGGGGGGGTTATATTGTTTTAAAAGGCATGTTTCCTATTTGTTTCAGTTGAAAGATAATGAATTCCTCCTTAGGAAATTACTCATTCGATATTGGATTTGGAAAACAGTTACACTAAGTTAATTGTTTTGATAATGATTATTTTAAGGTGTATAGAGTGATGTATGTTGCAGTAGAATTTGTTACACAAAGAATTTAATGTGTTGTATGAATGTTATAGTCATCAAGTTTCCTCGCGTCTTCTTGACCTGTCGATTGGGTGCTAAGGTTAGTCTCCATGTGTTTATTTAGTTAATTCGGTCTCCTAGTGCGTTAAATTTCTTGGGTTATTTCTCTAGATGTGTCATGTTGCGCCTTGGTTACTGTCATGCCTATCGCCTGGTGACAACATGATTCCTGATGAGGGGATCATCGCACACCCCGACAGACATAGGAAAATGATAACCTGTCTCGAGTTTTTGCTTCTTGATATGGGTGTTATTTGTTGTAATTGATGTTGGCACTTGGTTGTAACGCCTTAATGCGATTTGGTTTTGCGGGCCGAAGAGGCTTCCAATTAGTGGTCGTCGAGGTCGTTGTGTCGATATTGTGAATGTTGTCCTTTAGCTTGTAGGCATTGTCATGTTTGTGTCGGGTGGGTAGTTGTTTCCATCTATCTTGATTTCCACATGTTTCACCCAGTTGTTCGTTGTGCTAATGTGTTGAGTTGTTGTTGTCAGTTTCCTGATTTGCGAGCGTGGTGTTCGTCGTCAAGTTCTATGGTTTAATTGTTGTCGTTATTACCTTCCTGCCCCAAAAAAAAAATTTTGCACTTTTTTCTTCACTTGTAGTCGTAACAATTGGGGTTGCTACATATGGTATCAGAGTGATTTCAACCTTGCGACTATGGATCGACACGCTTTCCATTGCAGTAAACCCTTGAGTTTTAACCTAGCACTAATTAAAAACTTTCACATGTCCATGCGGTGATCTCGATTAGATGACGGCACCGACATTCATGGTGTGGTGCCATTGAAGGTGCTGCGACAACTCCAGAGGTGCCCACACCCTCGGAGTCTAACCCCCAAGGGGAAGAACAAGTCCTTGGGTTGGATTCGATTGTTGTAAAGGATGATGATCCTCTAACAAGGTCCTTCCAGAGATTTTCAAAGGCCTTGATTCACAATCCGTACTAAGATGAGGCCATGGTACCTATACCCTTGAGGGTCCACAACATGCCCAACCAGTACCATTAGTATTCACTGCAAACTCGAGAAGGTCAAATTTCTTGAGTTCTTTGGTTCCCCAGATGGCGAAGCCGCCGAGGCATGGTGGGAGAGTATGGATATTTGATTTGCACTTTGTGATTATACTTCCAACATGAAGGTCTGCATGGCAGTATTCAACTGAATGAGAGTGCTCTTCTATGATGGAAGATGCTCCTACCATAGTTGAACATGGTCGTCGAAAACGTGTCATGGGAATTGTTTAAGGAACAGTTCCAGGAGAGGTATCTTTCTGAGGAATTTGTTGATCATCAACTCAATGAGTTCAATGCCTTACGATAGGGCAGTTGTATGGTGCCCCAGTATGAGGCCTATTTTTGGATCTTCTTCAGTATGCTCCACACCTTTTATCAATAAACTTAAGGGAAACACATTCGTGTTGGCCTCAGTGTTAGGATCCAGCTTCTACTTCGGGTACCAAGAATATTGAACCAAAGAAAGTGTGTTGGAATGTGGGGAGCCACATTACCAGCATGACTGCCCAGTGGAGAGGACTAGAGAATCTGGATCAGTCGGACCCACTACTGTGGGACATTTGGGAAAGGCCCATAAGATTCATGCAGTGGTGAATAACCACCAAGAAGAGCACCATTCGACTATGCTCTAGACGTCAACTACATTCGTTGACCAGACCCTTAGTATTTTGATAGGTCTTGGTGCTACCGAGAGTTTCATTTTTTATGCAGTGCTAAAAAGGATTAAGTTAAAGGTATTCAACAAGATGAGTTTATCTTTGTATAAATGGCTTCTGGATCCAAACAGAAGGTTGGAGGGAAGGTTATGGACTATAGCCTTAACGTGGGAGAGTCTATCACCAGGGCCAACCTATACATCACAATCTTCGGATCTTATGATGTTGTGATCGGTATCGACTGGTTGGAATTGCATGAGGCGATACTCAACTGTATGACGAAATGGTTGAGCTTGGTCGATGATGAGGGAGAGAGACGCGTTATTGTAGGTTAGAACTAGGGAGTTTACCTTGCAGCTACAGAAGAGCATGCGCAAGGGATGTAATATTTGTGCGATCCATGCGTTAAACATGAAGGGAGTAATGAAAGGTCTAGAACACCTTACAGTGGTGAGAGATTTCATAGACATGTTCCTAGAGGAATTACCTATGATTCTACCAGAGAGGGAATTGGAGTTTACCATATACCTAAAACTGAGGACCGAACCGATGGCGAGAATGACTTATTGGATGTCAACCCTAGATTTACAGGAGTTGAGAATGCAACTGAAGGAGTTGTTGAATCCGGGACTTATATGTCAAAGTGTTTCACCATGGGGTGCACCTATTATTTTCATATGAAATAAGGATGGGTCATGGAGACTCTGCAATGACTACCGTCAATTGAAGAAGGCAACGATCAAGAATCTGTATCCGTTGCCAAGGATTGATGATATGTTTGATCATATGAAGGGTGCAACAATGTTTTCAAAGATCAAATTGAGATCAAGGTATCGCCAATTATGGATCAAGGAGGATGACATCCATAAGACCGCCTTTAAGAAGAGGTTTGGAGATTACGAGTTTATTGTTTTACCGTTTGGACTGACAAATGCCCTAGGGGTGTTTATGAGTTTGATGAATGGGGTGTTTTGTGAGTATTTGGACAAGTTATTCCAAGTATTCATTGATGATATTTTGATTTACTCTTGGACGATGGAGGAGCATGATGAGCACTTGCGCTTGGTACTATAGTGTCTACGAGAGAACAAATTGTATGGGAAATTGTCTAAATTATCGTTTTATCAATTGAAGATTCACTACTTAGTGCATGTCATCTCCAGAGAAGGTATTGTCGTGGATCCAACAAATGTCGAGGGTATTATGGAATGGTCTGCACCGACGAATGTCCCATGAGTGCGTAGCTTCATGGGTTTAGTACGATACTATCGACGGTTTGTCGAGGGATTTTCAAAGATAGAAAATTCGATCACAGAATTGTAGAAGAAGAGAAAGAAGTTTGTTGGGACTGAGAAATGCACGAAGGCATTTTGGAGGCTCAAGGAGTTGTTTAAAATGACACCAATACTGAATGTCCCTGACATGGATGCTGAGTTCTTGGTATGCACTGACGCATCCAAGGAAGGCTTAGGCAGCGTCTTGATGCAAGATGGTCGAGTGATCGCTTACATATCAAGGAAGTTTAGAAGGCATGAGGAGAAATATGTGACACATGATTTGGGTTTGTTATCCATTTTTTATACCTTGAGGGTTTGGAGACACTACCTTATTGGATGGAAATTGAACAAAAAATGGACCACTGTGGACTACAACACCTCTTTACGCAAGGCGACTTGAACGCGCGACAACAACGTTGGTCGAAATTACTTAGCAAGTATGATTTCTAGATTTATTACATAAAAGGGACAATGAACAATGTGGTATATGCGTTGAGTCAGAGACCATGCATATTTTCGGTGATTACCTCTTCAAACGAATCTACATGAACATATTCTAACTTTATAGCGTGATGATGACTGGTACAAAGAGGAAAAGGATTTTATCGGACAAAACACAATGATGGTACCAAAATTTGAAGTATTTACTATGGAAAACAACGGATCATTGAGATTTAAAGGTCGAATTAAGTGCCACCGAACGACGAGTTGAGGAGTTTGAACCTAAACGAGACTCATAGAGTAGTATACATGGCTCATCCAGGAGTCACGAAGATGAGGGCACACCTTAAAACCTTATTCTTATGGAAAGGGATGAATGCATACATAGTCAACTACATGGAAATATGTCTAGAATGTCAGCAGGTGAAGGCTGAACATAGACATCCAACAGGATTACTATAGCCACACGCTATTTCAGAATCGAAATGGGAGGTAATTTTGATGGATTTCATTGTTGTATTTCCATTGAAGGCAAGGAGACATGACTCTATTTTTGTGGTAATCGACACTCTGACGAAGAGTGCTCATTTTATTCCTATGTGTACGATGTATCAAGAACCTGACATCGCTAGATTTTTCATCAGTGCGACTGTGAAGCTGCATGGCATGCCTAAGAGGATTATATCTGATTGTGGATGGACGTTAATAGACAATTTTCAACTAGTTTCCAAGAGGCATTTGGAACCCAACTTAACCTTAGTACTGTGTATCACCCGGAGACAGATGGGCATACTGAACGAACAAACCAAATCTTGGAGGACATGTTACGAATGTACGTGATGGACCAACATAAGCGTTGGGAAGAATTCTTGCCACTGGTAGAATTCGTATATAACAATAGTTATCAAAGCACCATTAATATGGCACCTTTCGAGTTTCTTTACTGGAAACCATGTCATATGCCTTTGAGTTGGGATCATCTTGAGGATAGGCTCCTAGTGGGACCAGAGGCGGTACAATAAATGGAAGATCAAATGAAAATTATTAGACAAAGGATCAAGGAAGCGCAGGATCAATGGAAGAGTTATGTCGATGCACATCATGTCGAACGTAGTTACGATGTTTGCGATCAAGTATTATTACGGGTGAAACCGCATAAGAGTTCGATCAAGTTTGGAAGGGGTGCTAAAATCTCTCCTAGGTTCATGAGATCCTGCGAAATTGTGGAAAAGAGAGGGTTGTGGCCTATTGGCTAGCCTTTCCTAATACTTGAGTCATATGCACGATGTATTTCATGTCTTTGATTGAGACATTATGTTAGTGATCCTACAGATGTTTGGACTTGAGTTCCATGTAGGTATCGGATGAGGGTGTGCTCACGACTGAGCCAATATACATCTTGGACCATCGCATTCAACAACTACGGAGTCGAACAGTAGATCAGAAAAAGGTCTAGTGGGACAAATCTAGTCTGCACTAGGCGACCTAGGAGGACGCATATGTTATGTGTTAGCAGTTTCCATTTTTATTTTATGGATAGACTTATGATACTATGATACACTTTATTTCAACACTTATATACTGTGAAACTTCAGGATGAAGTTTAGACCAGGAGGGGGTGTATGTAACATCCCACTCTTGCGTGCACTGAGTGAACTTATTCTTTGAGGACACTTTCTTGCAAGTGATACAGGTTATTATATTGTTGGTCATTTTGATTACGATTACGAGATATGATTGACTTGATGATATGTTATTCTATTGTATTTACATAGATAGTGGCTATTGATTGGGTTCTCCTCAGTATGAAAGACTTTGGACATTGAGGATGCAGAGGCATCGATGAAACCCCTTGGACTCTAGATCAAGTCACGGAGAGGATTGTTGGGTTTGAATGTTATTGATGTGATGCATTTACATATGATTATATGTTATGATGACTGATTATTTTTGTTGACATGATTCATTCATGGATGTAGGATGACGATAGCTTTTCGACCAGAATCACATGTGGATTAGAGGGGTCATGCAGGATAGCCAGAGACTTGAGGGAGAGGTGTGGACAACATCCCTGCCACATCCTACTAGCACTCTCATCGTGGATCAAACTGTATGTTAACGATTACCTAGTTCGATAAGACCCACGATTCCATGAGGGAAGACTGTGACAGTCTCTCATGATTATTCTAAGGGGCCCGCAATAAGGTAGGGGCCTTATTCCTTAGAATCCTTTAGTCTCCCACAAGATCACCTGGTGGATTATTGACTCCAGTGGTTTTTTATGCCTACCAAGTCACTTAAGAGGCGAGTGGCACCCTTGGAGCACGTAGTGAGTCCTGAAGAGCATGTCGTGCAAGGAAAATAGAAAGAGGTGAGTGGCACCCTTGGAGCACGTAGTGCATCCTGAAGGGCACGTCGCATAAGAAAAATGGAAAAAGGCGAGTGGAACCCTTGGATCACCTAGTGCGTCTTGAAGAGCACGTTGCATTTTTAATCGGTAAGTGAATAAACCTATATGGCCTTAGAACTAATGATGTGACAAGTAATATTTAAAAGCATATTTTTCCCTAACAAAAATGTGGCCCAACCTAGAGAAATTAAAATCTAGGTCTAAGTGACACTTGTGGTAAAAAATAATAATCATAATTAAACATGTGACGAGAAGGTGGTAAGAAATTCAATTAATTTATTAAAATCAAATTATATTGGTGGATTAAAATTTTAAAAGGGAATTGATTTTTTTTTCTACATATGCTAATTAAAATTTATTAATTAAAAATAAAAAGGGGTAAAAAATGATTTTTCTACACTTGCTAATTTGAGTTTTAGTTAAAAAGGGAAAAGAGGGAAACTAAAAAAAAAAGGGAAACTAAGGGAAAAAGGGGAAACATAAAGAAAAAGGGAAGCGTAAGGAAAAAACTAAATGTTTGACATAGTAAAGAATCTTGCCTTTAAGAACTTGTTAATTATGAACTCAACTAGGAATTTAGTAAAGGCATAAGTCATTTAAAATGTGTAAGGGAATATTGGGACACCAAGGAGCATTTTTAGGAATGCTTTTGGCGTGTGAGGGAAATAGGAATAATTAAATAATTAATGAATTTAATTTTTGGTGCAACTAGGGAGATGGGTGACATGTGTATGGGGGAGGTTTTTCTGAATTAAATTAATGAAAAATAAATTAAATGAGAGTTTGGGAAAAAAATCACTTAGAAACTCTATATAAAGGAAGGAGGAGGAGAGCTGATATTTTATACGTAATGTTATGTTGCTTAATTTTTGTCTTGATTGACTTATCTTATGGGATTTGGGATACCCATCTCGGGTAACGAGTGGTAGCTCGACCTTGCGAGGCGAGTCAGGTGCTATTTGTTCTTTAGTATAATGTGTGTGGCCCCTTTCTATCTCAGGGGGCTTAGGGGGAATAAGAGTACCCCTAGCATTGGTTGGGAGGTATCGGTGAGGTCACATCTATCGGCAAGCAGAAGATGGATGGAGCGCACATGGGACTGAAACTACTAGGCAGTCACGTTTGGCTAAGCTACGCCGGTTAATTATTACTTGAAATGAAATGAAATTTACTCATGTTATTACTCTATGGTCGGTTTAATATTTCATTTCCATGCATTTTGTTGCACCTTCTTTCCTATGGTATTGTAATCCCCTTGCTTGTTGTTTTCTAATTGGATTTCCCATGGCGAACCCAATTTTTTATTTCAATAACTTATCTGTGTGGGTTTTATTGATTGTTTTTAAGAGATTGTGCTTTATCTTCCACCCTTATCCCTAGTTCATCAGTCCATACCTGAGCAGTCGGCTAGGAGCCGAATCGACGAAAGTCACTTCAGTGTTTAAAGGCCTATAGATTCTAATGCCGTGTTTTTTTGTGCATGGATGATGAGTGAAGGATAAATTCTTTCTAATCTTTACTACCCCTTACTTATCCATGTGGTTGATTGATTCATGGTTGAATGATTATCTCTGTGATTCATCTATGATCGATTTCTTGGCTTATTATCTCAACAAAAATGTGGGTCAGCTCCAGTGAAATCATGGCTCCTTTTTTAGCTACGATCTCATCCTCCTTTAACTGCGTTTGGTAGACTCTTACCAGGCTAGATCATGTGTCTTTATGCTTCAAATTTGTGTTTTTCTTTACTGCCTTTGATTCCCTTCTGTGTTTTTTTTTATGGCTTTTTCTCCACCATTTTGTGCTTCTTTTTGCCAAAAAACAAAAACAAAAATGTGGTTTGGATGTTGTGTTTTAGTAGAACCTTATCAGTGATGCATTAATATTTACCAATGATTATATATTTTATCCTTTGCACAATGATTTCATTTTTTTTTCACAGCTATTTCATTATAATTTGATAGAGATAGCATTTTTTTCCCCAACATTTTTAGGTAGCGATTTGGTTGCAGTATGACAGAGTGTTTATTTCTATAGATGACAACTTATTAATATCTTTGTATGGCAATGATATTACACACACTAGACTATGTGGACTGTGAACTATTACATTTATTAAACCAACGATTTTACATTTATTATGACATCCATTGTAATAACAACAACATTCTCGACAACAAACTAATATTGTCGATAGCAATTATATGGACAACGAAATTAGATGTATGGTGCAGGGATACCAAGCCTTTAATAAATGATAGCAATAAGATTGAATGCATATTTTTTACCCTGAGAATGATTGTATTTTTACCATTCGTCCTTTACCCATTTTGTTTTGTCAATTCGCTATTGCCAAATTCGTTTTACTATTCGACCTTTACCCATTTCATTTTTCCAATTCGATATTGCCAAATTCATTTTTCCATTTTCCCTTTACCCATTTCATTTTTCCAATTCTGTACTACCAAATTCGTTTTACCATTCTCCCTTTACCCATTTTGGTTTTTCCTATTTGATTTTGCCAAGTTCGTTTTACCATTCTCCCTCTGCCCAATTCGTTTTGCCAACTCGGTTTTTCCAAATTTGTTTTACCATTCTCCCTTTACCAAATTCATTTTTCTAGCTTAGTTTTGAAAATTTGTTTTACCATTCTCCCTTTACCCAATTCGTTTTTCCAATCCAGTTTTGCCTTATTCATTTTACCCATAAATGTGAATAGACAACTTTGAATTTGTATCTGAATATTAGGCAGAAAGCATTGAATATACATATCTAATAGACAACAGTTATTTACTTGTTGAAGTGTATGATAGCAAATTTATTCAGCCATTATATATCTTATTTACCATGTATCTCGATTATATATCTACGTTTTTGTGACAACGATTATATATCGACATTATTACATAATTGAGTTACCATGTATCCATTATATATCTATGTTATCACATGACAACGATTAATATTGTGGATTGCCACATCATGATAGTGTTTAATATCATTGACAACTTACACATATTGACCGCATTTTTAATATTTGATGATAGCCAATATAGTTTGATAGCGAATTTATATAATTTAATGAATGCATTATATCCTTGTATATATCCCTTGTGAAATTATAATTTCCATATCTTTAGTGCTTTTATATTGTGACATCATTTATATGTTGTACAACGTTTTTATATTGATATTGATATGTTAGACAACCCTTCATATGATGAAAACAATGATCTAGTAGACAACAATCTTATATAGTGTTTTAGTCTAAAAGATAGCATTTTCAGTTTAAAAAAAGAGCAGGGGGGGGGGATGTTGTTTTAAAAGGCATGTTTCCTATTTGTTTCAGTTGAAAGATAACAAATTTCTCCTTAGGAAATTACTCATCTGATAATGGAGTTGGAAAACATTTACACTAAGATAATTGTTTTGATAATGATTATTTTAAGGTGTACAAAGTGATGTATGTTGCAATAGAATTCGTTACACAAAGAATTTAATGTGTTTTATGATTGTTATAGTCGTCAAGTTTCCTCGCGTCTTTTTGACCTATCGATTGGGTGCTAGGGTTAGT
>ML831416.1:54470-70632 GCA_009831015.1 Picea engelmannii | reverse complement strand
TGAGAAAATAAAGTGTGTCCCTCTCTCTGAAGCGTTTCAATACATAAAACTTGGATCCCTCGAATGGTGATTTTCCTCTTATTTAAAGAGGAAAACCCTTCGATGCAATTGATCAAACATTACAGTGTATATCTGAGTCCTATATTTAGCCGGACCTTCTTTCTAATTCAGAACAGGGTGTCCTAATCTTATGCAACAGAAATGTTATTACAGGAGCTAACTGAGGTATTGTTGTTACGGCTGGTGTAACAGCTTCTTCTCGTTGTTGTTGATGTTGTTTCAGCATCGCAATTCGCGAGTTGTTTCAGCCGCGTGAATTGTGCTCTGACTGTGTTGACCGCTGACTGTAACGGCTTGTGTTTCAGCATCGTTGGTTCTGGCGGTTTCCTCTGTGTTTCAGCATCAGTGGCCTCGAACTGTATGACAGCTTCGTGTTTCAGCAACTGCAACCTCGGACTGTGTGACAGCTTCGTGTTTCAGCAATTGCGACCTCGGACTGTATAGCAGTTCTTGTGTTTTAGCAACAGCGACCTCGGGTTGTATAGCAGTTCTGTGTTTCAGCAACAGCGACCTTGGACAGTTTTGTGTTTCAGCATGGGCCTGCAGTTTTGAACACTTAATGCATTTCTAATCAATAGTCAAGTACGAGAGTAATGTAAAATATTATGCAAAACAGATTAAACGTATAGTAATGAGAAGGGACGTTGTATACCTTTGGGATGATCAGATAAAGTGATAGTGTGAGTTTAAATATAGGTGATCAAGAGTATAATAATGGCAAAAAGTATAGGCAAAAAGGTACATAGTGTGGTCCTAACACAGTAGTTATTTTTATGTTAATGAATGCATTGCTATAGTTCATGATTATTCACAAATGACAGTATATTGCATTTACAAGTTATAATAATATTTCAATATACAGTTCTCATATCTCACACTCAATCCTAGGCTATAAACACATGAGTATTACAACCACCCATTAAATCTATCTTGGGTGAGACTACGCGGCGCATTCTGTGTGTTGTGTTGCTTTCTGGTTTACCAGGAGGGTCGATAGAGGCTTTGTTGGAACCCCAAATAGATATGAACCCTGGGTCGTTAAACTCAAACAGTATATAGGAGAGAGTAAAGCCAAAAAATGGTTTTGTTTTCATTGGTAGAAACAGTAGAGTATTGAGTAGATGAGATAGGTTGATCAAGAGAAGAGTAAATAAAAAGAAAGCAATGAGCTACTAGAAGGGGATGTTGAAACCGTGGAATCCCACAAAAGCAGAGATCGAAACTTGGCTAGGAACCAAAGAGCTAGAGTTTTCACAGAAAGACAACAGAAACCCCAGAGTAACAACCCGTAAATATCTTGAGAAATACGTGTTTACTGATTTACACAAAGTATTTTTCTATGATTTTCCACATTTATCGGAGGAGTGGATACTAAGGTTGAAGGATAACCATGCAACGAATCGGATCTGACAGTTAGAGTGGACCTTAGTATAGATTGAGTAGCTACATCAGGTGAACAACAAATTCACCCGTACAGTAGATTTTTGGCTTGACAGTATTGTGGTAGGCTTTATAACAGAGTTTGCAGTAGACACAGCAAATTCATACAGTGCAATGGAGCAAGAGTTTCTACGTGGACCTAGAGGAAGGTACATTTGATCTTTGTATACTTCTATTAAGATACTGCTATATAAAAAAGGTGTAATGACAATGGAATTAGACAGTTAAACTTCCCTGCATGCATGGGGAAAAGGGGAAGCACTGACAAAGAGAGGAGAAATGGAAGGAGGAAAGGAGGAGGAACCCTTGGACCCAATCATGATGGATGACGACCAGATCAAGTGGATAATGGTAACAGCTAGAAATATGTGTAGTGGAGTACCCTACCAATACAAGGTGAATACCAAGAAGAGAGTCATAGCTGCGAGGGAAGGCTTGGAAGGTGATGAGGAAGAGGTAGAGGATCTTCGGGATGTGGAGAAGATTGAGGAAATCCTACACACAACATATGAGAGGAAGATGATAGGTCCAAGAACGGGAAGGGAAAGAAACAATCCTATCCATATTAATGTCAGTGTGGAACCCATAAACCCATGTGTGACTAATACACCAAAGAGGACACCACCATTTAGACAACCAAAGTTTAGAAGCAGTCAGACAGCAGGAAGTACATCTACATAAGGAATAATAACTTGAGGGACCAGTTCAGGCAGCACTATTCAAGTATCTACACCATGAGGAGGTAGTAGTTCAACATTCAGAACGGCAGGACACGACCCTACTATCAGGTTACCAGAATTCAAAGGCAAAATGTCGAAGGACCCGGAAAAACATTTGTTCATCTGTGAGAATATTTGGGAAGCAAAATAGATCACAGACGAAGACACTAAATTGGCACAGCTAGCGATTACACTAAGGGATCACGCACTGGATTGGTATATGAGTTTAGCTAAAAACAATCCACCATGGAAAACCAGAACAACTGCATATATCAAGAAACTACTAATAAATGAATTCCAAAAGCTGAGTTCAGAGGATCAGTACATGAATGAGATGATCAAAATTAGACAAAAACCAGGAGAATATGTATGGGATATTGACCAAAGATTCAAGCGACTGAAGGGAAAGTTAAAATATCTCATGACCGATATGCAGCATCGGCACCTGTTTGTCAACTCACTGCTCCCACACTTAAAATACCCATTACAACAACAGAAGTTCCAGACGCAGGCAGAGGCTCTGAATGCAGCCCCGCAACTGGAAGAAAACCAGTATCAGCAGACGGACCCAGCTATCAAAGAACTGAAGGAGGATCTGAAGAACTCAACATTTCAACTCAACCAGAATAAGAATAAATATAAATGGGAAGTTATTTGGTGTACTACATGCAAGACAGAAGGACACCACAAGAACGAATGTCCAACATTCGCGCAGTGTATGGCAGCAAGAATGCCAAATATGTTACCAACCAGAGGACTATGGTGTGAAATATACAAGAAACCAGGTCACGGTCCATACCACTACATGATGATGCAGAAATACTAGACAGTCCCAAAGAGTTCATATTGCACCTTTTGCAAGTCAGTATGCCACGAAGACAAATATTTTAGAACTATGGAGTTGATTCGATAAAGGACATCAGATGCATATAGAGTGTAGGCAGAAATGATGATTGGGCAAGCCGCAACATAGTTTAATCAATTTCCAACTCCATATAACAATGTGTAGCAATAGTATAATATTGTGAAGCAACCATATAATAACGCGCAGCCACAGTAAAATACAGCATAGCCTCAGTACAATATCATGCAGTACAATCAGGTGCCTCAGTATAACATGTCGAGAGGAGATCGAGCAAGATACAGAGGTGGAGGACAAGCGAGAGGAGGTTTTGGACAAGGTATAAGATCAATGGTATGTCATAATTTTCAACAACTCAGACACTATGCAAGGGAATGTCCACTTCCACCAGCAACATGTATGTATTGTCACGCATTGTACCATGATACAGAAGAATGTATGACACTACTATTAAAGATTTAGGAAAAGAGAAACCAGAATGTTTAGTGGATCTCAGTTGTAGCAAGGGATGAAGGCCGGAACATCAATATAGTCACCCGCGGAGGATCTAAAACGAGGGATGACATAGTCTGACAAGAGCCAGTACAACACCAATGGGTGAATAATAACGCCAAACCAATGAATAAGTTTGACGCGCAGAAGGAGAAGGAGATATTTAAGCAAGCCCAACAAGAATTTTATAAGGAGGACATTGCGACGACTTCAACTGTGTAGCAAATCAAGGAAGCACCAGAATATGAGATTTCTCTTTATTAGATCATACCAACAAGATACATTCCATAGTACAAGTAAGTACAATCAAATTATTTTTGCAATCATGTGTAAAAGTATTAAATGATCCATTATCTGTGAAAATATTGCAAAACATACTAGAAAAATGTAGCATCGAGACGGAAGGAAAACTAAAACCAAAAACATTCAATCACCTACTTACAAGGAGAAGAACGAGTAGGGAGTTCAAACTGAATGAAAACATTGGATACTTCAACATGGGAGACATCATACTAGATATATGATATGAAGTTAATGTATTACCAAAGAAGACATGGCAATGCATGGGAGAGCCAACATTAGGATATTCACCAGTTCAACTAAAACTAGCAAACCAGCACAGAGTCCTACCAATCGGTAGACTGAAAGAAGTGACAGTAGACCTAGATGGAGTGCGCACTAAAGAATATTTTGAAGTCATTGAAATAGTGGATGGCACAACCCCTTACCCAGCGTTTCTTGGTCTGGATTAGGCATTTGAAAACCAGGCCATAATCAACTTGAAGACCAGAAAAATGACATTTGAGTCAGGAGAATGCAAGGTCATCGCTCCATTAGATTCATCGGAAGAGGAGAGGTTAGTAGAACCTACTTGCCTAGACTTAGAGGAAATCATCCAGTTGTAAAGAACAACTACGTGCGATGAGGATTACCTAAACCCAAATACAAACGGAATACTCAGTTGGCGGAGCATTACTTCATGTGCAACAGACTTAGACATCGGTTTAGAGAATTGGCAACAAGGATTACATGAAGTTTCCATGATAAGATGTGCAAGAATAGACCGTGCAATAACATGGGTAGGCACATAAATAATGGAACCACCCAGTTTCCATGGAATAAACGATCTGGAAACATTCTTGGCACAATATGAAGAAGAAGTTACAGAGAACCAAAGACTATTAGCACTTGATATATCACTCAAGGCCACACTTGAGATATGGTGGAGTGCACACAAAGAGACGATCGCAGATTGGTACCATTGTAAGCGGTTAATGTGCATAAGGTTAAGCGCAGAATAGAAAAACAACAAGCAACAGAGGTACGATGGACAGGGGGCACTAGCAAAACACTTGGAGAAGTGTAGAACGCTGTGTAAAATGACACCCCTAGAAGAATGGCCTCATTGTTTCATACACACTCTAGAGGGCATACCAATGAACTGGTATACAGACCAAGAATTGTGCAAAGGAACTACAACCTAGACGACATTGCAACAAAATTTTGCAGTCACTTTTTCATTTGAACATGAAAACCCCAACATAGATTCAGCTCTCAAACAAATAAGAGGAGTGATATTCATCAAGGAACTGGAAGTTAATCTCATAAAATAAAAGCAATAGCAGAACAAACGGACAATTAAAGAATTGTTGTCTTGTTACCATGTGCACAAAGATGCACCAGAGGAAGACGACCCGCACAATATTTAGATCGAGGAAGCGGAAGGCGAGAGAGAAGTGGAAGATCCACCTATAGAATCAGAAGTTATTGCCGTGATGATCAAGATAAAGAAAGTCAAAATTGGGACAGCTGAGAATCCCAAGATGGCCAGCATCAAAGATTACTAGGACGAACAAATGGTAGAAATCATAACAGAGTTATTGCGCAAGTACAATGACTTGTTTCCCAAAACATTTACATAAATGAAGGGTATAGAAGGAGAGCTAGGAGATATGAAGATACCACTCATACCTGAAGCAAGATCGATCAGACAGCGACCATACAGACTTAACCCAATATGTAAGAAAAAATTTAAATCTGAGATCGACAAGATGCTCGAAGCCGGAATCATAGAACTGGTCGAAGAATCAGAATGGATAAGCCTGATGGTATTTTAGGACAAGAAAAAAGGAGGAATACGGATATGCGTCGACTTAAGGAATTTTAACGATGCATGTCTACATGACCCATTCCCTACACCTTTCATGGATGAAGTGTTAGAGAACATAGGTGGACATGAAGCTTACTCATTCACGGATGGATTCTCAGGCTATCACCAAATTAAGATAGCACAGGAAGACAGATACAAGACCACTTTTGTGACAGAATGGGGATCCTAACATTACATAGTCATGCCATTTGGACTGAAGAATGCACCAAAAATATTTTCCAGAGTAGTCATCGCCACATTTAAGGAATTCATCCACCAGTTTCTCGAAGTATACCTGGATGATGGGACAATCTACAATTTGTTGAAATACCATGTAGAAGTCTTATGCCTGATGCTAGAAATATGTAGGTAGTGTTAGATATCACTAAACATAAATAAATGCATATTCGGAACATCGTTTGGGATATTATTGGGCCATATAGTATGCAAACAAGGTTTATTAGTAGATCTTGCAAATATTGCAGTAATTGTTAACTTACCACCACCAAAAATAGGCCATCAGCCAAGAGAGACGTTGGGACACACAGGATACTATAGGAAGTTTATCAAAGGGTACACGCAGATTATTGCACCAATGGAAAAGATGTTAAGAAAGGATACAAAGTTTCAGTGGAACGACAAGTGTCAACACGGTCTGGATACCCTTAATAAAAAGATGGCCACCACACCAATATTAGTATTTCCAAACTAGGAGAAGACATTCCACGTACATGTATATGCATCAGCCATAGCACTTGGAGCCATCTTGGTGCAGCTAGGAGCGGAAGACTTAGATCACCCGATAGCATTTGCGAGCAGGAAACTATCAAAATCAGAGCAGAACTATAATACTACAGATAGAGAAGGCCTAGCTATGGTCTACGCACTATAGAAATTCATACATTATTTATTGGGAAAACACTTTAATATGTTCATAGATCACTCAGCCCTGAAATACCTAGTCAACAACCCAGTGTTGGGGGGGAGAATCTATCGATGGTTACTATTGTTTCAAGAGTTTGACTTCGAAGTCATAGTCAAGCTAGGAAAATTGAATGTAGGACATGACCACCTGTCAAGGGTCACAAATGGAGAAGAACCTACGAATTTAGAACACAACTTCCCAGACGCACAGTTATTTTGAGTCCAGATCGCTAATGAATATTTTGCAGATATTATGCAGTACTTAAGCACGGGTACTGCGCTGAAGGAATATAACATCGTGCAGAATAAAAACCTGGTAGTTCGAGCTGCAGACTATCAACTAATCACGGGACACTTATACAAATGGGCACAGATAGCATCTTACGCAGATATGTGTTAGAACACGAAAGACTGAGAGTGTTAACAAAATCCCATGAGGGAATAGGAGGAGGACATTACGCAAGCAAATCTACCACACAGAAGGTATTGTGTGCAGGAATAGGGTGGCCGACAATTCACAGAGACTTGAAGGAGTATTGTCAGAGATGCGATGTCTATCAAAGGATGGTAATCCCAACATAAAGGATGAGATGCCATTACGACCACAAGTAACATTGAATGCATTTGATAAGTGGTCAATAGACTTTGTGGTACCAATCAACCCACCAGCAAAAAGAATAGGATCTAGGCACACTATCACCACAACGGAGTACCGAACAAGATGGGTGGAATTCTCACCAGTGAAGGATTGCAGTGCAGAAACAGTGGCACACTTTTTATTTGAACAATTGATCACTAGATTTGGATGTCCAAGAGTTTTGATAAGCAACCAAGGCACGCACTTCATAAACAACATCATCAACGCTATGACTAAAGATTTTTAAGTCCATCATCATAAGAGCACACCATATCACCCACGGGAAAATGGCACAGGGGAAGCATTTAACAAAACCCTTGAGAATGCGCTGACAAAGATCTATAACATCAACAGGGATGACTAGGAGCTCAAAGTACCAGCAGTATTATGGGCCTACAAGACTACGTGCAAAAATTTGACAGGGCACACGCCATTTAAACTGGTCTATGTCCAAGAAGCAGTGGTGCCATTAGAATTCTTAGTACCAAGCTTGCGCGTAGAATCAATTACACATATGACAGAACGAGGCATAGTATAGGAGCGACTAAATCAGTTAATGACCATGGAGGAAGACTAGATCTTAGCAGGGTTCCACCAACAAGTTTAGAAAGCAAGGGACAAAGCTTGGCATGATAGACACATCAAGAAGAAAACTTTCAAGGAAGGAGATCTAGTATTAATGTATGACAGTAAATCATTTCAACACCCAGGAAAGCTAAGAATGCACTGGCTAGGACCGTACGAAGTAAAATCTGTCACATATGGAGGAGTTGTACAGTTGAGATAATTATCAGGCGCAAAACTTAGAGGGATGATCAATGGGATTCGACTGAAGTTGTACAAGGACGGTCGACCACCCACCGCTCAGTTAAAAAAAAAATAGAATTTTAAACAGTACCAACAAAGGCGCAATGCACTGAAAGAAGAAAGAGCACTCATACTTAGGAACACAAACTCGGCGAGGAGAAGGACAATGGCCATGTAAAAAGGGAAACAAACGTGAAATGGAAAGATGGTAAAAGAAGTATGAAATGACAGAGTTAGCCGGAACTTAATGCTGGAAAGGATCGATGGGATGCCACATTAATTACGGAAACTGGAGATGGCAAGGTAGAGTAATGGAAAGTACGAAAGAACTAGAGGTGCATTGAACACATAATTAAGGAACCTCCCTCGACAAGCTTCATGTGATGCCCATACAACACACGAACACGGGAGTAAAGAAGCAATTTGTGAAAAGAGAATAGAAAGAGAATGATAGAGGCTAAGGAGAACAAAGTGGAATTTACAGAGGTCACAGAGACCATTCAAACTCAGAAAATGTTTGACATTCACCACCATGGAACCACCAAAGCAAGAAGAAGCCATCCAAAGTGCTAGAAAACCTAGAGTTAGAACCAGGTCACCGGTACAATTGGAAAAAGGTAAACAACAGCCACCGGAGATCATCAATATCGATGAAATCCCATCCCCAGACACAACACTGGTAAACCCCACACTGGTAGTGGAATAAACCCAACAGCCAACACTGGAGGGCACAAATATAGATAGATTGACAGAGGTATAGGAGTAGCAGAACCAAGATGCAGAAGCCCTGAAGGAGGCGCAACCAGAAAACACTAAAGCAGCTCTGAAAGTCAATGGAACAGCGATGAATCAGGAACTAGAAATTGATCCAGACGAGTCTCAAACCATCGTGTCAGACCACCCACCGGAAGGAACAGTAGAATATGTCATAGGTTGGTCGGAATGGTATTCTGAAACACAACTGGGAGTCGCTAGAACCTCGATCCAGCCACCAACGCCAAAGAAAGACAAGCAACAGATACCTAGGTCACCTCGCAAGCAACCTATCGTAGCCCTCATCCTACCGCGTATACCAGATGGGGTACGGGTGGAATCGGGCTTGCTTGGGAAGATTGACAAGCTAAAATACTTGGACCACAATGTAGCAGACACAGACAAGTTTCTGGAATTTGCAAAGAGAATGTACTTGGAGACTGTGGGCATAAATCTGACGGGGGAACCGATTGATCAGCCACACCAATGGGCAAGAGGGTTGGCAAAAACAGGAATCTTAGGTATGTTGGATATACCACATTTTGGCAGAGGTCAGTACGCAAGAAGGTGCGTCAAATAGTTGTTAGCAGTCACACATGGCGGGGACATATGGTTGGACAAGCTCATCTAGATAGACATAGATATTATTGCAAACATAACAAGGTTTCCATCCTGGGGCATGGATCATGTGCAGTTTATCAATGACAAAGACAAGGAGAAATCACTAGCGGAAGAGATGAATAAGAAGTATGGCATAGACAGGGGCACATGAGGAATCATTATCAAGAGGATCAACGATGTTGCAACACAAATGGGCGCAAACATCTTATCATGTAAGCTACTAAGAAAATACCGCAAGGAGGAAGTTTTGTCTTGGGTTGTCGCAATTGCAGCTCAGTGTGTTGAGGGCACCATAGTGAGTTGGGCACCCTATCTATTGAAATGTTTCTTAAACAACTGCAAGGATGCGCAGGACCTAGGAACAGAGTTTCATTATTCATGGCTAATCATGTTAATAGCCTTTATGGGATGGAGAGAACCAAGATATGTAACTTTCGGTACCAAACCCAAACCTAATCAGGGAGCAAGATATTTACTTTTGAAATCCATGGCGGATGCTAGGAACAAAGGATGAATGGGTCCATATTTGAAGGATACCTATGCGATTTGCAGGAGTCCATAAGCAACATGTGGAGAATAACACCAGAGGTTGTCACGCGGTATCGGGACGTCGCCAACTTCAAGGCCACACGACATACGATGTGGATACATGCATGCAAGGATATTGATAAGTAGTGGCTACAAATTTGCGATTGTATCACATAGGGCGACATTGACATGGTGATCAAAGACTGGGAAGACGGGTGGAATATCCCAGTCCTCACCCAAGACTTGTCAGAAAGGACAGTGGAAGAAGAGGCGGCGTAGGGAGAAACACAGCCTCAAGAAGTCCCAGTTCCCAAGAAACAGAGGATGGGCCAGACAAAGAAAAAGCAGACAGATGAAAGGGCATCTAAGACAGGGACCCAGAAGGGGACAAAGAACAATACGTAGTCAGCTCAAGTGCAGCAGAAATAGTTTGAGGCAGTCCAGTGGACTGCACCAAATCCCAACTCACAGGAACCAGGTGGGAATAAGAGGCCATTCATGCAAATAGGAGGAGCGCACAAGAATATGAAGGTGCAAAGAACACCTCCAGAATATACGATCATGGACGATGATGGGGAAATGATAGCCCGAATGGTCCAGGATTGTCTATCCAATGATTTTGACAATGCTATGCATCACAGGGATAGGATTCAAGAGGATTTGGCAGACATACGGCAGTTCCTCAAACAAATTGGGGAAGCACAGATAGCAAGCAGCATGGGAACATGGCCATCATCACCATAGACAAAGGAAATATTGGAAGAAGGTGAGCGTGATACACTTCATACAATACCACAGTCGAGCACAACATTCCACATCACACCCAGTATGTTGCGCATGAACGAGATCATGGGGAAGACACCCCTGAAGGACCTAAGCCAAGTCTAATTGGTATTGTCATGGATACCATCCAAGGCTCTACACAAATTACAGGTGAGTGTCACCCATGAGGTAAAGTCTCATGCATGCACAAACTTGGCCGAATTACAATAGGAAATAGAGAAGCGTGACGCGCTGGAAATATTTTTTGAGCAAGATAAGTTCAAGATCCAAGAGGAAAGGGAGGGTAGGAATGGATTGGAGTAGAAATTCACAGGAACATACGATAAGATTCCAAAGACCGTGCATACGGATGAAATCATAGAAGTAGAAAAGATTGATCAGATTGCACAGGAAATTGATCAATACCAGAAGGAGATTAAGAATATCCGAGATCATCTCACACCCACTACTCCACCGGAAGTAAAGGAGCAAAGGAAGCAGGAAGTAGTAGAACAGCTACAGGAGATAGAGCAATAGGTTAGCACAGCAGCTGACTTGTTCGAGAATCAGCACAGATTTGGAAAAAGCTAGAGGAGGATCAAAAAATCCAGAAGTGGGACAAGGAAGAAGAAAGGATAAGCGCAGCTATCCAGGACCTCAAGTAGAGGCAGAAGACAATTTACATCATGGACCGCATCAAAGGGGTGTAGGATATGAATAAATTGCTGGAAGAACTCACCATTGCACAAACACAGAAGAAGGAGTGTCAGGCTCAAATGGAATCATTTCAAGAGCGGGTAGCAGAAGTCTTGGCATAGGTAGAGGAATTGACCAGTGACAAAATTGCAGTCCAGATAATGGACACACTCAAGGAGAAGATTGTGCAGGCACAGACGCAGGCAACAGATCTCAAAGAAAAGTTCCAAGTGGTCACCAGGGAGATCGAAGATTTGTGTTAGGTGGCTTAGGATGAGCCACATGTCAGTGTTAGGGGCCTGTTGGAAGTAGGCCAAAACTAAAAAGCAAGGCAATTTTGGGAAAGAAAGCATGCACGAGGAAAGTGATAGCTGGAAGGAGGAATAGCACGCGCGCATGCAGGGAAGACCTAATGATGGTAGGGTTAGGGTTTTGGTAATATATTGTAACGGCTGAAGAGCTATAAAATATATAAATATCGATACTTAGGTATCATGGGGGTTCAGCTGGGAGTATTGTCGAGTTTAGCTAGTTATCTATGATTTGTTGCGATATGTAATATTTTTCTATATGACCTAATTTGTAAGATGTTGAGATGAAGAGGACGGAGGAGGGTAGATATTGAGGGTTAGATCGTAGGTTGAGGATCATGGTGCGATCTATTCCACCTCATATAGATCTTACCCAACTAAGAAGAATTGTAACGCGTGCAGCATTGTAGATGTGGGAATACTATAATAAAAGAGACAAGAACCAGATCTTTGTGGACGTATCCCAGGAGGGGGTGAACCACGGTAACATCTTTGTTATGTGATGAATGCATGCATATATTTATTATCTTCAGTAGTTATTGTTATGTTAATGAATGAGTTACTATATTTCTTTCTTATTCGCAAATGACAATATATTGTGTTTACAAGTTATAATAGTAGTTCAATATACAATTCTCATATCTCGCACTCAATCCTAGGTTGTAAACACATGAGTATTACAGCCACCCATTAAAGCTATATCGGGTGAGACTACATAGTGCATTATGTGCACTGTGTTGCCTTTTAGTTTACCAGGAGGACCGATAGTTTTAGAGGCTTTGTTGGAATCCAAAATAGACATGAACCCTAGGTCGTTAAACTTAGACAGTATATAGGAGAGAGTAAAGCCAACAACACCCAATTCTACTTCATTTATAAAATCAACACTTACAACAAATTTAATCTTGCACTGCTTTGTTACCTTGATCTCTACATCATTGTTTACCCAACCCATTGGATAGGGGCTAGGATGATTGTGAACCTCCAATCCAATCTTTCTAACCAGATTCATTGCTATGAGATTAGCATGTGAACTAGAGTTGAACGGGGAATTTATATTGGTCTTCTTGACCTGAATCTTGATGTGGAAGAGTTTGGTCATCTCCTTATCTTCCTAGTGATGAAGGATGCTCATATTCCCCTCCTTCTGCATTGATGTGTAGATAGTATTCTCATCCACATCTGAGCTACTTTCAACTTGATTGCTCAAATCTATGGCTATCATATTCCTTTTCTTTCTGTCCTTGTGGTTCTTTGGGTTCATCTCTAGATGTAGTTTCCATCACTTTTTCTCAATGTGGCCATCAATGTTGCAATGATTTAAATGGTTGTTGGGATATTTGCAATGATGTGTAGTGGTTTTTGTCTTCTTATATTTTCCCCTTTCCATGTCTTCTTCCCCTCCTTGGAATCACCCTAGTGCTCTTTCTACTTAGAACCACTTTGTTTCCCCTTCTATTGGTCTATGTTTTCTAGGTATTGTACATGTACACATGCCTCATCAACTATCCTTGGCTTGAATAGCATCATCACATGATTTTGTATATGACTATGTAAACCCCACATATACTTGAGGAGTACATCTAGGTTCTTGGGAGAGATACCCAGCACGATGGACATCTCTTTGAACTCAGTGATGTACTCCTATACACTCTTCCCCTGCATGTACTTGAAGTAGTTCCAGCATATCCATTGGTCCTCTACATACCCTATAGGGTTTAATTGGGACTTGATGATGATTTTGAAGTTGTCCCACATAGTTATTGGTGGATAATCCTCCATCCTTAGTATTTCCATATGGCTTTCCCACCAGGTTAAAGCATGGCCCTCTAACTTCAACCTAGCAAAAGAAATATTTTTCTCTTCATCTATATGGTGAAAGCTAAAATAAAATTCTAGTTGTTACAACCAATGATTCAATTATAATGCATCGAAATCACATTGGAATGACTTTATGTCCACTTCCGCCTCCATATTGAATAGGGACTATGAAGGGTTTATGGCACTAGAACTTGGCTATTGTTTCTCGACTTCTTTCTGTGACCCATCTTCTGGGTCTTCATTATCTCTTGATTTCTTATCTAATTTGATCTCTAAGTTCGAGCCTCCAACTTATTCAAACGGTCTGAGATTGCTAGATAGAGCCACCATTAGGAGGGACATATTTTCATATATGTTAGCGACTTTCTCTTCCATCCTTGAAAATCTCTCCTATGTTGAATCTCAAGGGTTGTTATGAAAAAATTTGCATGTCATAGCTAGAGTTTATGCAACTTATTTTTAAGATGCTTCTTGGATCCTGCAACTTTCCAAAAATACCCGAGGAAAACCTATTTGGATACCAATATGATCTATAAATTGTCATGGATATTTCACTAGAACAACTCGTCACAATAGATCTGAAAAATAAAACTAAAATCTACACTATGAGGGTTAAATTGTTCTAGATTCCAAAATCTTTAGTTACTGATTTTTTTCTTATGCACGAAATAGATAAAATGCAAAAAAATAGAGAACAATAAAATACAATCACACACCACCCACAAAATAACACAAATATTTTCTCTGGGAAACTCTTACGAGAGAAAACCCAGCTAGAAGGTGAGGTTGCTCTACTCTCTTTTATCTCGTATGGAAATAATGCAAGTACAAAGGAGAAGGCACTCTCTCTGGAGTTACCCGGGACCTGTGGCATGTTAGGATACTACATAACATTAACCCCCTATATTATGATCTCTAATTTCCCACTCCAAGTTGTTCTTCTATGCTATGGAATAAAAAACAATAACATAGAATGGAACCCCTTCTCATCTTAGTGGCCCAGTATTTAACATAGCCTGATAGCCATATAAGGGTAAGTTTTTTACTTCCTCAACCCTCAATTGTGATAGGGTTTTGTACCTTCTAGAATCTTCTTGAAATTACATGCATAGTTATCCCCATATGTGTGAGTAACAGGGGTTGATGTGGCATATGTTGGAATACTGAGAGGGGGGTGAATCAGTATTATCACTTAAATTACTTTTAACCACAATATGTATTGTTTAAATTTAAGAGAAGTTAATCAATAGCATTTAAAACATCATGAGCAATATAAATAAACAGTGAACAATGAGAAACCACACAAGGACACAGTACACCAGAATTTTACGTGGAAACCCAATGCGGGAGAAAACCACAAAAATTTTTTCTTGTATGGAAAATGAAATACATTCATAGGAAGCAACAACTTCCTTGTTTTCCAGCTACAATTGGAAGGAGGCTAAAACCCCCTAGTTTCTCATAATACAACCTGAAGGAAGCTACAACTCCCTTAGTTTTCGGGCACCAACCGAAAGGAGGATACAACCCCCTTTCCTTGCCTCGACCTACCGCCCTGAAATATAAGTTCCGCATTCACTGCTATCACCATTGTAACTATGTCACTGCCAATATGTACATGTGAAACATGTCACATAAACTTGTACCAATGACCTGTCACAACCTATATCAACAACCTGTCATAACCTATATCAACAACATGTCACAATAATCTTATCAACCAATCAGATCTAATCGCATAGGTATCATACCCACTGTCACAAGTGTATATCTCAAACCATGTACAATTGTGTCTCTCTAATCATGTGCCATACACATAAAAACATCCATACACCAAGTATAGTGAACCCTCACGTCAACCATGCATCAAACCCTCATTTGTGTGCAACCTCAACATATACCAATATTTTCAGCAACACACCTTAACCAAAACGCCTCAATGTTAAGAACCAAACATCAATATAGCATAGAAAAACCTCAGAAAAAGTACTCAACGCCTTGAAAAAGAGATAATTTCAGATAATAAACCTCTTCGAGGGGGAAACCTCCTTTTACCCCACTTAAATGTTCAAGTACAAGATGATTCAAAATGAAAATGTCTCCTTGGTATATATAGGAGACTAGGAGGTATAATTACAACTAATGGCTTGAAGCCGACATAAATAAAATAGCATTACTAATATAATATGCCCCAATTAAGGGGTAATGAGCCAATATTAGGGCTTAACATGCCCCTCCCCTTGAGACAAGTGTTTTCTGCAACACTTGAGTAACTTTGGATGCTTCTGTATAAAAGACTCATCTTCCCAAGTGGAATCTTCAACTGGCAGTTTCCTCCATTTAATGAGATACTCTGAAATGGATCTATTCCTCAGCTAGAAAATTCTTGTGTCAGTGATGGCTTCAAACTCTAATATGATTTTTCCTTCCTCGTCAAGTTCTAGCAATATAGTTTGAACTAGGATCTTGTCACCTATAACCTTCTTTAAGCATGAAACATGGAAAACTGGGTGTACTCATGAAGATGCAGGCAGCTCCAATTTGTATGCCATAGTACCAATCTTTTGCAACACCTTATAA
>ML831416.1:0-43171 GCA_009831015.1 Picea engelmannii | reverse complement strand
GTACCAAAATGTGCCCACCATGCACAACACCCATGTACATCAACCATGTACATCAACAATGTGCCAAAAGATATCATCAATGAAATGTATCCACCATATGCCAACATGTGCATCTACCAATATGCCAACATGTGCATCTATCAGTGTGCTAAACAAATACCATCCATGAGTGTACCATCATACATCATTACTTGCACCAAGCAAGTATATCAACCATGCGTCAATAAGCTAAGATTCCCCAATGATGTACACAATGACTATCAATCTACATGTCTCAATGTGTAGCCCATCCACATGAAAAATGCATGCACCATGATATCCAATAGGTTGGACGGGGCAAGGACAGGTGGTTGTAGCCACCTTCTGGTTGTAGCCGGAGAACATAGGGGGTTGTAGCCTCCTTCTGGTTGTAGCTAGATAATTAGGGAGTTGGAGCTTCCCTCAGGTTGTATCCTGAGCAACTAGAGGGTTGGAGCCTACTTCCAGTTGCAGCTGGAAAACAAAGGATGTTGGTGCTTCCAATGAATGTAATTCTTCAAGACATATAAGAAAAATCATTATGTGGTTTTCTCCCGATTTGGGTTTCCACGTAAAACACTAGTGTATTGTGCATGTGTGTGATTGTTCATTTCTTATTGCTCATTATTGGATAATAATACTAAATTGATATAACTCTTGGATTAATTTGGATAAAAAGGATTATGATTGCACTATTACTGATTCACCCCCCCTCTCAGTAATCCAACAATTGGTTTCAAAGTAGGTTCCTTCATAAATCAGTTTAACCACTGAAAGGTAGATCATGGAGAGTACCAACTTGTATAAAAATGGAATACCACAATTTGATGGACAGAAGTGTGATTTTTGGAGCATAAGGATGAAGACATATATACAGGCACAGGGATTTCAAATTTGGCAATCAATTGTAGATGGATACACAGCACCAGCAATTCCACAAACAAATGACAAAGCAGTGAAACTCGGTGAGAATAATTCCAAAGCCACAAATGCACTTTTGAATGTTCTTAGTGATACGGTATTCACCAAAGTTCCACATTGTAAATCCGCTAAAGATATTTGGGACAAGCTTTGAAATAATTATGAAAAAGTCAAAGAAGCAAAGCTTCAAACTTACAGAGGTCAGTTCGAACAACTAAAAATGAAGGAAGATGAGAATTTTTGCAGCCTACTTCTTACGAGTTGATGAAATGGTGAATGCAATCATAGGATTGGGAGAATAAATTGAAGAATCCGTAATTGTTCAAAAGGTACTAAGATCTCTTCCTATGAGATTTAACCCTAAGATATCAGCACTAGAAGAAAGATCGGATCTAAACTCAATAAGCATGGATGAACTGCATGGAATCTTCACATCATATAAAATGAGAACTGAACAGGAAAATCCAAATGTAAAAGAAGCAGCCTTCAAAGCATCCAAAATATCAAAGCAAAAGAAAGAGAAACAAGAAGAATATAGCATCAACAGTGACGTCTCAGAAGATGATGAAGAAGTGGCCAACTTTGTCAAAAGACTGAACAAAGGAACCGACGGTAGGTATAGAGGTAAGCTTCCTTTAATTTTTTTTAATTGTGATGGTATTGGTCATTTTGATAGCAAATGTCCTCATAAGAAAAAGAGAAATGATGAAGGTTACTCAAAAGGCAGAAAAACATATAAAGGTAAAAGAACTACAAAGAAAGTTTTCAAGAAAAGCTTATGCACCAAAGAAGACATCTCATCATCAGATGAAGATGAAGTCAGTGACAGTGAGACAAGAAGATTTCTATTCATGGCAGTAAAATACTCTGACAAAGAAGACTCTGAAGAAGAATATGAAGAAGCCGAAGAAGAATTTGAAGAATTCGAAGAAGAAATTGAAGAGGCAGAAGTTGAATTTCGAGAAGAATTGATGTGTGCCATAGAAGTTATCAGAAGAGAAAAGAAGAAGAACAAGAAACTACAAGCAGAACTAGACAATAAAGAAGACACTCAAGAACTAGAACAAATGATCACAAAATTGAAGGTTCAAATAGAAGAAGATAAAAGAATTGAAGAAGCACTCAAAGAACAACTAGAAGAAAAGGACAGGATCATTGGAAAGTTGGAAGCAGAGATTGTCACATTAAGAAAGGATATTCAAAAGAAAAATATGTAGAATAGCTCAAAAGTTTTGGATGACATTATCAGCAGTCAAAAATCTCATTCTGACAAGACCGGACTAGGATACAATCAAACAGAAAAGGGATCAAGCTCCAAAAAAATAGAGCAAGAAACATATCCAAAAAGCTATGCAGAAACAATCAAAGGGGATAGGAAGATATACAAGGAAGATTACAGGGACACTCCTCCACTGAGAAGATTCATATTTCATAATCAACAACCGATAGATAGGCCTCAAGAAGAAGAAGGATTCATAAGAGCACCTCCTTTCAGAAGATCCTCAACTCCCAGGTATCAAACTATATTCTTTGGTTTATGTTCTGCATGTAATAATTTTGGACATAAAGTTGTGAATTGCAGAGCTAACAACAGGAACAATTACAACTTTGAGAGTCATACACAAAGGGGTTATTCAAGAAGTCCTAGTGAAACACAGAAAATAAGTTACAACAAGTTTGAATCTTTGAGCAATGAAGTGGAATGTTACAAATGTAAAAAATTTGGACACATGGCCAAAGAGTGTAGAATGACAGTCCCTCCTAAAGAACCTCAATAGAATAACAACAGTCACAAACAGGAACCACAGAAAAGGACATGGATAAGAAAGCAAGATCAGTATAGCAATGAAGAATGCACACTCGCTCTACAAGATAAGCAAAAGAAACGTGGTTGGTATGTTGACAGTGGGTGTTCAAAACACATGAAAGGTGATAGAGACAAGTTTCTTACATTATGAAATGAAAGAGATGGATCAGTCTCCTTCGGAAATGATGATTCAGCCAAAATCATTGGAAAAGGCACAGTCTGAATTGGGAACAAGAATGAAAAGGCAGAAAATTTTCTACTAGTATAAGATATGAAACATAATATTCTAAGTGTGATTCAAATGTGTGACCAAGGTCATAAAGTTACTTTCGATTCACAAAAGTGTGAGATAAGAAAAGAAGGTTCAGGGAAATTGGTCGCTACAGCTGCAAGAACTTCAAGCAACATATATGTGTTAAGTGAAATTGGAAATGAAAAGTGTTGTATAGGAAAGGAAGATGAAAGTTGGTTATGGCATAGAAGAATGGGTCACATACATTTTGATAACCTTTTCAAAGTCAGCAAAAGAGAAGCAGTCATAGAAATTCCCTAGATCACGAAACCAACCAATACTTTATGCAAGCATTGTCAACAAGGAAAGCAAACAAAGACCAAGTTCAAATCAAAGGAATATTCAATGACAAGACCACTGGAAATTGTGCTTACTAATCTAGTTGGACCAACTACAACAAAGGGCTTAAAAAATGAGAAATACTTTATGTTATTAGTTGATGATTATACAAGAATGACTGCAGTTTGTTTTCTCAAGAATAAGTCAGAAGCTTCTGAGAACTTCAAGATCTACAAGAAAATGGTTGAAAATGAAATGGATTCAAAAATAAAATGCTTGAGATCTAATAATGGAGGAGAGTTCACCTCAAAGGAATTTATGGACTACTGCAGCAATCATGGAATAAAAAGGCAATTCTTCATTGCTAGGACACCTCAACAGAATGGAGTTGTTGAAAGAAAGAACAGTACAGTGCAGGAAATGGCTCGAACAATGCTAATGGATTCAAAATTGACAGATATTTTTTGGACACGGGCAATGCATACAGAAGTTTTCATTCAAAATAGGGTAATGATTAGAAACAACACTGAAAAAACTCCTTATGAACTATGGAAAGGAAGACCAGCAAATGTAAAGCACTTCAAAGTTTTTGGAAGCAAATGTTATATCAAAAGAGAAGATGGCAGAATAGGAAAGTTTAACTCTCGTGTGGACAAAGGAGTACTTGTTGGTTACTCAAGTACAAGGAAAGCATACAAGTGTTACAATCTAAGATTGAACAAAGTTGTGGAAAGAATCAATGTAACAATTGATGAAGCAGGCAGACCAGAATCAAAGGAAGAAAATGAATCAATGAAACATCCCTTAGAAGAAGAAGCAAAAGATGAAAAATAAGTAGAAGAGGAATATGAAGAGAATCTGACAGAAGTAGAAAAGTAAGTTCAGCAAGTGTCTCCAAAGACACCCAGTAAACGAGTACAGAAGAATCATCCTTCAGATCAAATTATCGGAAACAAAGATGCAGGAGTTGAGACTAGAAGAAGAATTTGTTCAACAGAACAAACACACCTAGCACTCTTATCTACAATTGAACCAAATTGTTTTGAAGAATCCAGCAAGGATGAATTATGGAATAAGGCCATGGATGAAGAATTGGATCAACTAGAGAAAAATGACACTTGGGAACTGGTTCCAAGACCAAAGAATAAGAATGTGATCGGCACAAAGTGGGTCTTCAGGAATATATTGAATGAAGATGGGCAAGTTACAAGGAACAAATATAGATTGGTATGTAAAGGATATGCACAAGTTGAAGGAAATGAATTTGAAGAGACATTTGCCCCAGTTGCCAGAATGGAAGAAATCCATCTACTTTTAGCTTATGCATGCTCCAAAAATATTAAAATATATCAGATGGATGTAAAATCATCTTTTCTGAATGGGGAACTTGAATAAGAAGTCTACATTAAACTACCGGAAGGATTTCAGTTGTCAAAGAATGCAGATTATGTCTGTAAATTAAATAAGGCCTTGTATGGTCTAAAACAGGCTCCTAGAGCATGGTACTCTAGACTGGATAAGTATCTGCAGCAGGCAAGGTTCAGAAAAGGAAGTGCAGATAGCAACCTTTACATCAAGGTAAGTCAAGGTAATATTTATATTTTATTAGTTGAAGTTTATGTTGATGATATTGTTTTTGGTAGTGATGATGACAGTTTAAGCCATAAGTTCACAAAAGAAATGCAGAATGAATTTGAAATGTCGTTACTTGGAGAACTATCCTTCTTTTTGGAACTTCAGATACGTCAAAGCAACGAAGGAATTTTTATTTCTCAAACCAAGTAAATCATAGAAATGATAAAGAGGTTTGGAATGGAAGATTGCAAACCAGTTGCAAGTTGAAAAAAGATGATGACTCGAAGTCTACAGATCAAAGGCAATACAGGTCAATGATTGGCAGCCTACTATATGTGACAGCATCCAGACCAGATGTAATGTAGGCAGTTGGACAGGTGGCACGATTTCAAGCAGCACCAAAGCAATCACATTTATTAGCGGTGAAGAGGATTTTTAGATATCTCAAAGGAACAGAAGAGTTTGGATTATAGTATCCAAAAGGAAAATATCCATCACTTATTTCCTACACAGATGCAGATTGGGCAGATTGTATTGATGAGCTATGAAGCACCAGTGGAGTGGCGTTCTACTTGGGTGAGTGTTTAGTATCATGGCTAAGCAAGAAACAATTATTCGTATCTTTATCTACAACTGAGGTAGAGTATATTGCAGCAGCATCATCTTGTACACAGGTTCTTTGGATGAAACAAACTTTGCAAGATATACAAATTGAGTATGATGAGCCCATTCCAATATATTGTGATAATACAAGTGCCATCAGTATCTTGAAGAACCCAGTGATGCACTCCAAGACGAATCACATTCCAATCAAGTATCACTTTCTACGAGAACAGGTTGCAGAAAATAACATCAGAGTTGAGTATGTGGGCACAAAAGAACAAGTGGCAGACATATTTACAAAACCACTTACACGGGAAGCCTTTGAATATCTTCGCCAGAGACTTGGAGTTATTTATACTCCAAAATGAATACTTTTTCAATGCTTATCTTATATGTCTTAGATGTACACAAGGAAGCACCATAAGAGGACAGTTCAGTCAGGGGGAGCAGCCCCGGATGGAAAGATACCTTTCCATTGATGACAAAGGGGGAGAGATTTATCAAATGCAGAAGAGAGAGGCATGGTTCTAGGGGGATCATATTTATCAGATGCAGAGGACAGAGGAATTTATCGTATGCAGAGGACAGAGGCATGGTTCCAAGGGGAGTATGAGTGATATGATTTCATTATTACATCAGAGTGTTGCCATCAATGCCAAAGGGGGAGATTGTTGATTAAGGTTGGTTGTCATTGATGTCAACCCTTGAAGAAAGCCCGGTAGCACAAAGGTTTAGGTAATGGACCCAAGTTTGTTTTATGTAAAGATGACTCATTATTGTCTTGTCATGGTTAATAAGAACTACATATGGATGAACTCCAAAGTAGTCCCCTTATGGTGAAATCCCTCACGGGAAGACGCTTTATGGATTGAGTTATCCTAGGAGTATGGTTAAAGAACCCATGATTAATTATGGAATAAGGAGTTGAAGGATAGTGAATTTGTTGGTGAAACTATCCTAGATGGATAGTGCTTGTCATTCCATTTCCGGTGGTATGTGGAACGTCACATAACTCCTCACGGTTAGAGAGTTATGACCATATGAAGTTGGAGAAACCCTCATAAGTCTTATAGAATCCCCCAAGGGTCAAAGTGCTTTACAAAAGAAATTATTTTAAATGAAGAAGCCCTAAAATAAGGAAAGTGTAAGGCTACATGAAGATATAAATAAGAGGCAAATCTCACTCATTAAAGATACACTTGTACATATTGTATATCTATTTTCTTGTGTAAAGCTTCTTGTAAATACTTGTGGATACATCTAAAGTGGCGAACGTCTGAGGTAGAACGAAGGGTTGACGATGAAATTCTCATATTTATAGAAAACCTTATTTTATGAGGCGTACGTGAGTTGTCTGTGTATAGGGTACGTACAGTACGCGGGTTGGTGTGTATAGGGAGCGTACGTATGCGGGCTGGTTGTGTACAGGGTGAGTACATGTTGTTAAATCCATGGAAACTTGAGAAGATGAAGATGCAAAGGTTCTAGATTCTGAGATGAGCTCCCAGGAAGGTGTAAAGTGCTCAGATACATCAGATCCATCCATTGGTTCAAAAGGTATGTCTTATTTCTATGAATATTTGGATTTTGATGTATGCATGAGGAATGACAATGGATATTTGAGGATTCTCCCTAGAGAGACTAGTAGCTACATGGGATCTTATGCGTAAGTTAGATCTATAGAAATGCAATGTTGGTATATTTATCATTGATACTTCTTGTTGAGGCACATCTTGCATGTATTGGCATATGGCTAAGGTTTTTTATGGTACATGGTTGAGATCTTGTATTTGTTGATGTTTTGAGAGGTTGAATATCAGAAAGGGTTTGATGACAAAGATCATGTACTTGTTCGTGATTTCACACACCTATATGGCACATGACTAGAGAGAGATATATTTGTCTTGAGTAAATTTTATGTATGAGAATGCATGCACAAGGTACAGTTACAGTCTGGATACAGTGACAAATCACAGATCTATGTGAAATAAGTTATAGAGGGTCAGAAGTTTTCAAGTAAAGGAAACCTTAGTTCCAGAAGGCATACGTAGGTTTCATAACAGATAGGGCACGTACATACGCAGGCTACATAACATATAGGGCGTGGACTGCATCACTACAGGTCGCGTACCTATTTTATTTTTGTAGACACATGTTCAGTTCAGGTACAGATTGATTACAGGGCAGTTGTATAGATTGGATACAGGTCATTGGTACATGTTGATACAGTTGTATAGGAGTATATCTCACAGTGACAGGTTGACATCATTTCCATCATTCTAATTCTACTTCAGGGTGGTTGGACGGGGCAAGGACAGGTGGTTGTAGCCAGAGAACATAGGGGGTTGTAGCCTCCTTCTGGTTGTAGCTAGATAATTGGGGAGTTGGAGCTTCCCTCAGGTTGTAGCCTGAGAAACTAGGGGGTAGGAGCCTCCTTCTAGTTGTAGTTGGAAAACAAAGGAAGTTGGTGCTTCCAATGAATGTCATTCTTCAAGACATATAAGAAAAAACACTCTGTGGTTTTCTCCCGATTTGGGATTCCACGTAAAACACTAGTGTACTGTGCATGTGTGTGATTGTTCATTTATTATTGCTCATTATTGGATAATAATACTACATTGATATAACACTTGGATTAATTTGGATAAAAAGGATTACGATTGCACTATTATTGATTCAGCCCCCCTCTCAGTAGAATCATCTTCTTCTTCAATATCATCTTCTTTCTGTACATGAGTATACTTAATTGGCCTTCCTCTTGGATCATATCTAACAACAAATGACCAATCCCTCTCACCTAGAACATTTGAGTAAAAGACTTGTTTACATTGGCTTGGAAAAACATAGTGATCATGTCCTCTTTCAAACATTGTTGTTTTAATCATTTGAATTTTTTTGGCATGATGAATAACAATTCTTTCCTCATCGCGTTCATGCATTCGTAACCTATACCATTTGATGTCGAACAAAACTAATTTGAAGGAATTAAAGTCACACTCAAGTATATCATTCAAATACCCATAGTATTTATTTTCAAATTCTCAGGGATGTCTGTCACAATTAGAGGAAACATTAGTGACCTGGAATACTGCAGTTATCCCACTATCATAAGTTTTCCTGGTTTCATCCAAGTGTTTGATGCGAAATTTACGACCATTGCACCACATAGCCTTGTAGTGTTTCAACTGCAATATGCCATATATGTAAAAGATGCATTGTCAATTAATAAATTAACATATTTATATAACTTGGAAAGTATCTGAAAAAGATATAAGTACACATGTAGTCAAATTAATATAATATAAAATAACTGAATAAAATGGGTGAATTTGCTTGCCTGTCCATCTTTCAAACCATATGCTAAATCATTTTCCTTTTGCGTAATATTGGCATCTTCGTTACGATGAGCTTCTCTAACCAATTCAGACAGTCGTTGCCATGATAACCTACCACCATGATGGTGTTTACATCTTTCAATCCTTACATTCATCCAGTCAATATTGTTTTCAATGTATAAATGCATTGCATCCCAATCTTGAGAAACTGAATCAAAAAATCATAATTCACCAATATTAAATATTAGTTATATCATCCATGGTAAATATTAATAATTTATGAAATAACAAATATTAATATATTAATGAGTAGATCATATACACAAAAAATGAAAATTTATATGTATTAATATAAATCTCCACAATTATTAATATATTACCTCTCATTTTTTTCATTCTACCTTTCCCCAACATGTGCTCCTGATTTTCAAAAATTTTGATGGAGTTCACATCCCAAATGTGATCCACTGCATGCATAGTTGGCGCTGCTAATTTAGGAAGATGTTGAATAATATACACCATGGATTGATATACCATATATCCCTCCACTATAGAACCCTCGGGACATGCTCTTTGTCTAACCAAATCCTTCAATGATTTCAAGTGTCTCTCCACCATCCACATTGACCTTGTGTGTACAGGTCCACTAATTTCAATCTCCTCAACTTGGTGTATGAGGTAGTGTTTTTGTGCATTTAAAAATGTTGGAGGTATATGCTTTTAAATTTCACACATTAGCCGAGGAATTTCTCTCTTCCAATACTTTATATCATCTTTGTGTATTTATTTCAATTACAACCATCTACATGAGATCATGACACAAGAAAATAACATGTTTCAACATAACATAATATAATATATTACATTACAAGTAAAACACAAGTCATTAAGTACAACAACAAATTGAAATAACATTTTGCATATAAATCACAACTACTTACCTCATGTATTTGCCAAGATCATATATAACTCGTTTGACATTGTTGTCAAATTCATTTGGGAGAGATAGCGATAGAACATATTGTAACAAAAAAATGAATCGTTATTTGTTTCGACCAAAGTAGACAAAAAAAATTAAAAAATTAAAATATGTATAAGGCCAATATATATAAATATGTATACCAAAATTATTACCTTAATGAAGGTATGTCAATCATGTGTTTTTACCCCACCAAATTCACCTTTATTCATTAAGATAGTATTTATGTTTGAAGCAAAACCCGTGGGAAATTTAATTCTTTGAATGACCTCTTCTACATCATTGCTTTTTTGCTCTGTTAATAACCATGGAAGGTTATTTCGGTCTAGTCCATCTCTATTTGATCGGATCACACTTCGCATTGCATGATTGGCTTCATGAATGTTAGTACAAATTTTGACATTTTTTTTCTTTATCCCTCCTACCATCTATGATTCGCCATAATGTTTCTGTCACATTCTTCCCAATATGCATTGTATCAAACAAATGAGCTATTTTTTGCTCCTCATAGTAGGGAAACCTCATGAATTGAGTGGGATAACATTTCATTCCTTGTAGAATCCCATTATTAATACCTTCATGATGGCGGCCTTCATGAAGCATAAAAGAAATCACAAAAATAATTATCAAATACGGTAAAATAAATTCAATGATTAAAATAAACATTCAAAACATTACATATATGATACATAAATAAATTGTGTACCTTGACGATTTCTATTATATTCCAACCTCCATAGGTGAGGTGTCATTCTTCGTGGTTTTAAACCAGTCTCTTCTTTCCCATTGAAAATATGTTTTTCAGTAGTACGATACCTATGGTTCTTAGGGAGGAGGTTCATGTACTCATCAAACACCACCTTTCCTAAAACAATTGAATGACAATACTTCATCTTAGGACCACAAACTGGACATGCAAATTTACCCTTTGTCTGAAGACCTGCAACGGATGAATTAATGTCAATTATATGATGAGATTATTTAAAAATTAAACATGCAGTATGATATCTTTAAAAAATTATATAGTATTAAATAGAAATATAATTCTACATACCGCAAAAATGTGTTAGTCCTGAGGCATCATGAATTGTTCATAAAAGTATTCCACGGAATTTAAATTTATTCTCCCCGATTGGTTTATAGATGTCATACATAGTGATGTTAGCCCATAAATTTAGTAGCTCATCGACAAGAGGCTTGATATATACATTCATATCTTTAACTTGGTACTTACCTAATTTTTCGAAATTACACATAATTACTATAACCACGATATGCATATATAAGTAAATAAATAAACAAAAGATATTATGCAAAAAATGAAACAAATGAAAATGTTACATTCAAAAAAATAATGTAAACAAATAACTGGAACAATCTTTGTCAACATTATGTGCTCCCTCTTTATTGACATCCAAGGAGGAATGTTATTGTTAATAACAAAAATAGGCCACACTGAGTAAATAGACATAAGCTCTTTGAATGGATTAACACCATCTGCTGCCAATGAAATCCTAACATTACGAGGTTCATCTTTAAAATATGCACATTTTTCCTCAATTTTCCTAAATGCATAACCATTGGCAGGCATTCGAAGAACACCATATCCACTTTTGTTACATGCATGGTAATCCATAAATTGTGTTATTCTTTCACACATGAACAATCTTTGCAAACGTGGAATTATGGGAATATGACAAAGAACCTTTCGAGGCACCATTTTTGTTACTTGATCGGTTCGATATCTATTGATAAGACATTGTGGGCATTCTGTTTTCAAAGCATGTTTTCCATAATATATAATATGATCATTATAACATGCATCTATAGTTTGATAATCCATTTCAATGTATTTCATAATGGCATGCAAATCTCGATATGTGCGGGGTAAAATATTTGACGATGGTAACAAAAATTCACCTAACAATCTACAACATAAAAAATAACTAGTTAATGTAAAGAATATTAATCGTAAAAATTGCATTCTTATTTTACACATTAATTAACACTAAAAGCAAATGGAAAAAAGTCAACATTTATGTATATGAGATGAAACATATTACATACCTTAGGATCTGTGTCATACAAGTGTTTGACAAATTATTCATAACCTTTAAGTTCATTAGCAGAAATGTAGCGGAGAGAATATTTTCTCTTGAGCAGAGAGAATATTTTCTCATAAAGTCGTTTATTTTCCTTTTCTAATAGAGGTTCATCATAAATACCATCATTGTCCCCATCCTCATCTAGATGAGCAAAAAAATCTTGGATCATTTGATTTGTCCCATCATCTTCTTCCATGGGATCATTAACTTGATTTGTCCCATCATCTTCTTCCATGAGATCCTCATTTGCTTGATCATGTTCCTCAGCTTGTACAACATCATTTCTATCGGTACTACTTGGTGCATTATTTTGCAGAAAGTTAGAGGGCAACTCTAACTTTATAATTACAAACAATCATGCAAAATTAGTGAGTACTATAACAAATATTCAAACAATATATATACATATATATAATTTTATATAAAATCAACAATATAAAAAAATATAATGAATATATAGTTAATTACCATGGGATGATATTCATTTGATCCCCCGTCAATGTGCCCATATTTCCTACAATGTTTTGTATATGTTGTTATTAAAATTCTTACGGGACATGTAAGGAAACATTTTTTGCAAGGGAAATAACATCTTCCATCACCCTTTTCACCCGCTTTACTTTTTTTCCCACCTCTAATATTCTGTGACATTCTTTCGCACAAAAATACCCTTTCTGAAGTTTTGAACTGTCATTGTTATAGCAATTAGATTCTTGCAACATCTCTAATTTGAAAAATATTTATAGATATATTTTTCGTCGCAAGAGAGATGATAGTTGACCAAGTCAATGTTGACTTTGTCAAACAGTGTAATGGTCAATGCTGACTTTGTCAAATAGTGTAACGATCATCATTGAATCGTCTCTCTTGCAATGATAGCTAAAGGTCATCGCAAAAGAGACGGGAGTCCATTATCTTCACGGTCATCTCTCTTGCGACGTAGATCTAGTTTCGTCACTCTTGTGATGATAGCCAAAGGTTGTGATGGAAGTACGACGAACGCGGGCTGGATTTATAAAAACATTTAAAAATTCAATTATTTCTCTTCAATTGTGTGACGAAAGGTTACCTTCATCGCAAGTAATCGTCGCAAATTTTTCAATATGTAGTAGTGATTGCCTGTACCCAAAAGACATATGTTAACTTGGAATCCATTAACATGGTTCTGGCCATTTCTTGCATTTTTTTTTCTTCCTTTCGACAACTCCATTTTGTTGAGGTGTCATATCTGCCGAGAATTATCTCTTTATCCCATGCTCACTATAGAAGTTCACAAATTCCTTTGATGTAAACTCTCCTCCATTGTCTGATCTCAAACACTTGATTTTCGAATATGTTTTAGTTTCAACCATCTCCTTGTATATATTTAAGTGCTTGAATGCCTCTGACTTATTCCTGAGAAAAAAAAATTTAGTCATTCTTGTGTAGTCATCAACCAGTAGCATAAATTATCGTTTATCATTCAATCCCTTGGTTCTTGTCGATCCAACTACATCAATATGCACAATTTATAGAAGTTTTGTTGTGGAGTACTCCTTTGATTTGAACTTGGTCTTGGTTTGTTTTCCTTGTAGACAATGCTTGCATAAAGTATTTGTTGGATTCAAGAACTCGGGAATTTCTCTTACTACTTATTTTCTATTGAGTTTGACAAGATTATCAAAATTTATGTAACCCATTCTTCTGTTCCATAGCCAAACTTCATCTTCCTTTAATAGAAACATTTTTATTTTCCATTATCATTCAGTACATATATGTTGCTTGGAGTTCTTACATTTGTAGCCACCAACTTGTCTGAACCTGCTTTTCTTATCTCACATTTATGTAAGTCAAACACAAGTTTGTGTCCTTGGTCACACATTTGACTTACACTTAGTAGATTTTGTTTCATGTCTTCGACTAATAAAACAGTTTTTTCCCTAGCATCCTTTCTTCCAAGCTTGACTGTGTCTCTTCCTATAATTCTCGTTGAGTTATCATTTCGAAATGAAATCGATCCATCTCTTTCTTTCTTCAATGTTAGGAACTTGTCTTTATCACATGTCATATGCTTTGAGAAACCATTTTCAACATACCATCCATGTTTCTTGTGTTGAGCTTGTAGAGTAAGGTTACATTATTCATTGTTGTATTGATCATGTTTTCTTATCCAGATCCTTTGTGGTTCCCATATATGTATGTTGATATATTGTTGTGATTCTATGGGAGGAACGGTCAATCTACAAGCTTTGTCCTTGTGTCCAAAGTAGTTTCACTTGTAGCATTATATTTATGTGTTCAAGGATTCAAATTTGTTGTAGCTTTTGTTGTGTGCTTCATGAGACCTTCTTGGATAACCATTTCTTGTGTAGCTGTCATAGTTGTTTATGTTCTTGGTATTGGCTCTACAATTCACAGCTTTATGCCCAAAATTATTACATGAATAACATAAACCAAGAAAAATAGTTTCATACCTGGGGGAGGAATATCTCCGGCATTGTACTACTCTTTTGAATCCTTCTTATTCTTGAGATATATCTATTGTTGGTTGATGTTTATTTTGCATTCTAAATCTTCTAGGTAGTGCAGTGTCTTTGTAATATTCGTCTTGATTTCTCTTATCTTATTCCTTCTTAGGAGATCCTATGACTGTTTATGCATAACTTCTTTGTTATTTCTTCTTGGAACTTGAGCCTTTCTCTTTCTAGTTATATCCTAGTCTGGATTTGTCATGGTATGGCCTTTGACTACTAATGATCTGATCCAATACTTTGGTGTTGTTTTGTTGCATTTCCTTATTTTGAAGATCTTTTCTAAGGGTAATTATTTCTACTTCTAATCATTCGATCATATTGTCCTTTTCATCTAGCTGACCTATGATTGTTTCTTTAATTATTTTGTATTATTCTACTTGGATTTTTAACTTTGCGATCATATGCTCGACCTCTTTGGAGTTGGATTTTTGAGATCCTTCTTTCTCTTTCAGTTCTGCTTTGAGTGACTTGATTTTCTTTCTTTCAATCCTTATCTCTTCTAGTGCATTGATTAATTCTTCTCTGAGATCGAATTATCCTTCTTCTTTGGAATCTTCTATTGCCATGAAGAGTACTCTTTATGCATCATTGTCACTGTCTTCATCCTCACTTGATGATGAACTATCTTCCTTGGTGTAGAGACTTTTCTTGAAGAATTTATTTTTGTTTCTTCTACTCTTTTGATTTTTCTTTTTTCTTTTTAGAGTCTTCTTCTTCATCACTTTCCTTGTTCTTATGAGCACATGTAGAACCAAAATTACCAATACAAACACAATTAAAACATTTCAATGGAAGCATACATTTGTATTAGCAGGTTCCTCTTTTCAACTTTCTGACAAAGCTTGTCATTTCTTCAACTTCCTCCTAATCATTGTTGCAGCTACAATCTAACTTTGAATTTTGTTTGTTCTTCTTATTTGTCTTCTTAGATGCCTTGAATGTTGCTTCCTTTGTGAATGGATTATATTTCTCTATCCTCATCGCATAAGTTGTGAGTATCCCATGTAGCTCATCCATTATTAATGTATCTAAATCTGATCTTTCTTCCAGGGATGAAATCTTTGGGTCATATCTCATAGGTAGAGACCTCATCACCTTTTGAACAATGATTGGTTCCTTCATTTATTCTCCCAAACCTTTAATGGAATTGACTATATCATCAACTTGTAGAAAGTAGGCAGCAAAGTTTTCATCTTCCTTCATCTTCAATTATTCGAAATTGGCTCTAAAGGTTGAAGTTTGGCTCCTTTAACTTTGACATCTCCTTCGTAGATATTCTTCAATTTGTACCAGATTTCTTTTGCAGATTCACAATGCACAACCTTGGTGTATACATATTCAGTCAAACCATTCAGGATAGCATTTTTTGCTCTAGCATCATTATCTTCAAGCTTCTTTCCATCCTTATCTGTCAGGGGAGTGGTTGGTGCTTTGTATCCATCTACTACTTCTCATCAAACATCGAATTTATGTGCATGCACATATGTTTTCATTTGTCTTATCTAGAATTCATAGTTCTAATCGTCAAACTCTGGTACCCCAATCTTAGCATAATACATGATTTCCTTCCAGTGGTTAGAAATCTTCCTGTAGGACCTGTTATGATACCAATTCTTGGAATACTGAGAGGGGGTTGAATCAGTATTAGCACTTATATTAATTTTAGCCACAATATGTATTTTTTAACTTTACGAACAATTCATCAATAGCATTCAAAACATCATGAGAAATATAAATAAATAGTGAGCAATGAGCAACCACACAAGTAACAGTACACCATAATTTTACGTGGAAACCCAATGCGGGAGAAAACCATGGAATTCTTTTCTTATATATCAAAATAAATATATTCATAGGAATCACGAACTTCCTTGTTTTACCAAATATAACTACAAGGAGGATACAACCCCCTAACTTCTCAGGCTCCAACCTGAAGGAAGCTACAACTCCCTTAGTTTTCTGGCACCAACCGGAAGAAGACTACAACCCCGTTTCCTTTCCATGTCCTTTCGCCCTAAAATATAAGTGCCATATTCATTGTTATCACCACTATAACTATGTCATTGTCAATTTGTCCTTTTGAAACATGTCACATAAACCTATACCAACGACCTGTCACAGCCTATATAAACAAATTGTCATAACCTGTATCAACAACCTGTCACAATAATATTATCAACCAATCAGATCTCATCACATATATATCATACCCATTGTCACAAGTGTATAGCTCAAACCATGTACAACTATGTATCTCTAATCATGTGCCATACAGATACAAACATCCATAAACTAAGTATAGTAAACCCTCACATCAACCATGCATCAAACCCTCACTGTTATGCAACCTCAACCTGTAACAATATCTTCAGCAACACACCTTAACCAAGATGCCTCAAACATGTAACAATTGATACAAGATACACCTCAACAAGATACCCAATAATGTGTGCCAACTACAAACAACAAGTGAACCAACAATGTGTCTCTATAGATCGACCTCATATAACTTGTACCATACATCTGATAATCCCTCAAGGGAAAATGTTCAATCTCCCATGACCATACTATTGGGTATGTGTTATATTCTATGCACGACTAGGATCAATGTTTTTTGCGTTGCATCGGGCGTGCAAGGGGGTTTGAGCTAGGCCCCCCCTTCAAGGGTTCAGGGGCAGCACCCCCGAGTAAACAATTTTGCCTAGGGAAATGTGTCACATTTTTTCCTCGTTTTTCATGTCACCTTGATCTTTGTGTCCATTGTTGGGCGGTTTTTCGGCACATGGTTTTTGTCGACAGTTTTGTATTTTCGTTTAAGGAATTAAGGTTATTGACTAATCCAGGTTATTGGGTTATGATTTTGGATGTCATTGGCTCCTATATGTATATTGTATTATAAACAATGTATCACTATGAAAGATATAGAATATGTTGGTTTTCCCGTTTTGGGCTTCCAAGGGAAAAATATCTATGTAATGTATGTATTTTCCATTGTATCTTTTATGTTCTTTTATTGAAAATTTGTTTGCGGTAAAATATTGTACAAGGTTAAAATCTACACATGCCTCAAGCAATCACCAAGAACAACTTCAAACAAGCATATAACATACCTTTTACTAATGTAGATAACTTTGATGTACCTAAATACTATCACACTTGCATGTAGCCTCTCCTCAACTTCTGCAACCTGAAACACCTCTCATCCTTCAGATCTAGTAGTGCCTCGTGTGACGAAGTTGGTTGTCTTGCAGGTCCTCGCATGACAGACTATAGGAAACTTGTTGGGATGCCTCGTGGGACACTTACTGTCTAACCCGCAAGGATGACCCTAACTGGGGTTTTCTCATTTTTTTTTCTCTCCTCTGCAGTCACGAAACTTTGTCGTCACTCTTCCTTCATTGCCTTACATTTGTGCTACCTCAGATATTTCAATGAGTACCTATAATAACCTTTCACAAGATAGATATTCAATGTGCTCAATAGGTTCTAATGGGATTCTCTTGATCTCTTATTTATACTTTTCAAGTGTCTTCCTTTAGGGACCATCTTGTAATTGTTTTACCCATCTTCCTTCTTCTAAGGCTAACCCACTTTCTTGTTGCAACTACTTTACCCATAATTAGTAAACTCACAATTTATTGTTGCAGCTAATTTATTTTTAATTACTTTAATGTTTCAACAACTTACCCAAAAATATCTTCTTGTTGCAGCCACTTTGACTAGCAAACTTCTTGATGACTTTCTAGGAGCTTCTAGAATAATTGACTTCTTGTTGACATTCTAGGGGCTTCTAGATTATTCTTGAGGGTCCCCCAACTTCACAAGGTCATATCTCCCTAATCGTGACAAACCACGTGGCGTACCACATATCACCAAAAACGGCACAACTTTTACTTTTCATCTGTGATAATCTTACCTACAATTTCATTGTCCTTTATGTCCATATTCCTTAATCAAATTCGGGCCACACCTCTGGGGCTACTAGAATTTGCTATCGGACTTTCTTCAAGGGTTGAAATCAATGACAACCAACCCAATCTATCAACACTTTCTTACCATGGTGTTCAACATGGTAGGTAAACTTGCGGGAGGAATAAATTTTGCATATGAGCTCTAATTGACATGATTTTTGCATTGTTAGAAAGGTCTCGATGTGTAGAATAGCGTCGCGGGAACTAAAATATGTTGGAAAAGTTTTAACCCCAAAAAATTTCATTTTATGCCTCAAAATGCCTTCGAAAGGTTTCAAACCTCGATTTTCCAAACTGAGACCTACCATTAAAATGACCCGGCAAGTTGATTCCTCCAATTTTTTCCACTCTAAAAGCATCGTGATAGATGAAAATTAATATAATGATCCAATCTGTATCAGAAATGAAAAAGGAATTTGAGATTTCTATGCTTGGTGAATTGTTATTCTTTCTTGGTTTACAGATTTCTCAATTCGACAAAGGGATATTCATTTCACAAATCAAGTATATCAAGGAAATGTTGAAGAAGTTCATAATGGAATATTGTTCACCAATCAGCACACCCATGGTCACAGGCCGTAAACTAACAAAGATGATGAATCTCCATAAGAAAATCAAACATTGTGCAGGTCAATGATTGGAAGCCTGCTATATCTAATGGCATCAAGGTCGTACATTATGCAAGTAGTAGGATTGGTTGCACGGTTTCAAGTTGCACCAAAAGAAACGCATGTAAAAGCAATGAAAAGAATATTTAGATATATAAAGGGCACCTTGGATTTTGTCTTGTGGTACTCAAGAGATGAATATTTTACTCTAATAACATATACGGATGTGTATTGGGAAGGTAGTGTTGATGATAGGAATATCACAAGTGGAGAAGCATTATTTTGGGGAAATAGTATAGTGTCCTTGTTGAGCAAGAAATAGTCATCAATTTCTCTATCCACAACAAACATCAAGTATATAGCATTAGTATCATGTTGCACACAAGTTCTTTGGATGAAGCAAACATTGAAAGATATTAAGGTAGAATATGATCATCTAATATCAATAATTTGTGACAACACAAGTGCAATAAATATTTCAAAGAATCATGTTATGCACACAAAAACCAAGCATATTCCAATCAAGTATCACTTCTTAAGATAATAAGTAGCAGAACAGATTGTCAAATTGGAATATATTATCACCAATGTACATATTGCGGATATTTTTACAAAACCCCTTCCCAAAAAGACATTTGAATAACTCGGACAGAAATTGGGAGTAATATCCATATCATCACTAATTGTTTAAGGAGAAGCACAAGCTCAAGGAGAGCATCCCTTTGTCATTGGTGTTAAAGGGGAGAGTCGTATATAGGGGAAGAATTATTGTTATGCCTAGTGGACTATGTGTTTCATTGCAAGATTGCTATCAATGACAAAGGGGGAGATTGTTGGAATTATTGTTATTGATGTCAAAGGATTAATGTTGTCATTAACGTCATATTAAGGAATTACAATACACACAACATTTTCAAGGTTGATTTATGTATATAGGTTTGCAAACATATTAAAAAAGGGGTGCAAAAGGGGTGTATGTGAAAAAGTAGAAAGTGAAATGATGGTTTCAAACCCATGGGTTTGGGTATTTTCCCATGGTATTTGGAAAAGTAAAATAAAAAATGGGAATTGATTATTTAATTAATGGGAATGTCCCTTCATGAAGGGTGATGAAAAATTATAAAAAGATAAAGTATTGAGAAAAGTGTGTGTGAAAAATGGATTATCAAAGGTTGAATATCATTCCAAAATGGAAGAGTTGTGAAATCAGTTTCACGTCATCTTGAAATTGTAGTGATAACTTTTTTTCTAGGATGTTTCCGACCTTTAAATTTTGAAGTGATGGAGGAGAGATTTTTTGGTACATGTGGTCAAAATTTCAGATGTTGGTTCGCTACACTTTCAAATTTATGTTCTATGGAAGTTAGGCTTCTTGAATGCTCCTGAGATCAGTTTCAAATACATTTGGCATTTTCACTATAACTTATATTCTCGGACTTTTCGAACTGTAAACTTTTCAAAGAACTATAGAAGTAATTCAAGTAAAAATTTTAGATGTTGGTTCTCTATACTTTCTTATATATTCTCTATGGAATTTAGGGTTCTTGAATTCTCCTAAAATCAATTTCGAAATGTCATTTTGAAATTTTCACTATAACTTATTTTATGGGACTTTTTGGACTGAAATTTTCATAGAACTGAGGAGACATACAGAAATACCTTCGGTAAAATTTTCAAATGTTGGTTCACTATAATTTCTGAGATATTCCCTATGGAAGTTAGGGTTTCTGAATGGTCATGAAATTAGTTTCAAACATGTCAAGTTGGGATTTTCACTATAACTTCTTTTTTGGGACTTATCGAACTATGAAATCTTCAAAGAACTGAGGAGACATACAAAAGTACCTCACGTAAAAAAAATTGGATGTTGGATCGCTATACTTTCTGAGATATTCTCTGTGGAATTTAGGGTTTAAGAATGGTCTTGAGATTAGTTTCAAACGCGTCAGTTTGGCATTTTCACTATAACTTATTTTATGGGACTTTTCAGACTGTGAAATTTGTAGAGATCTATGGAGACATACAGAATACCTTAGGTAAAAAATTTAGAATCAAATTTGTAAAATTAGATATGTGTCATGTTGTACAAATTTGTTTTTGGGAAGAGGCCCAAAACAACAACCTTTGGGAAAGTTACCATTTGGAAATTCAAATGTTGGCCAGACCTGGTAAAGGTAGAAGTAGTGAGCAAACCCGGTATAGGCAGAAGCAATGAATAGGCCTGGAAAAGGCAGAAGCAATGAACAGACCTAGTGAAGGCATAATTAGCAAGAAAACTCGGTGAAAGTTGGTGCAGCTCACACAAAGAGATTGGTGTCTCTATCTAAGTTAACTCTTAGTAGTTGGGATTGGTGTCTCTAGTAGATTGGTATCTACGAAGATTTGTAAGAGTAATTTGGTGTCGCTCAAACAAAGATATCGGTGTCTCTTTCTAAGTTGGTTCTCAACGGTGGGGATTGGTGTCTCCAGTAGATTGGTTCCTACAAATATATGTAAGAGTAGGTTGGTGCCTACTAGGGTTTGTACCAGTGGGGATTGGTGTCTCCAGTAGGTTGGTGCCTACAAATAAATATAAAGAGAATTTTTATGGTTTTCTCTCGAAATGGTTTCCACGTAAATCTTGTGTTCCATGTTCTGCAATTAATAGATATCATATGTGATTGGCATGTGGTCTTCACTCGGTGAACATATGACATAGTGCCTGCTTTTATGGGATATTAAAGAATACCCCTAATTTCACTATATATTGATAAATACCTCCCAAAATCCTTTTGTTGAACCCCTCTCCCAATACATCTTTTCAATAAAAGAACCCTTATTTTAACTAGATACCCATTTTTATACCCCCCAATACATATAAACTCCTGAAACCCCACATCCCCCCCCAATACCTACAATATATTGGCCTTATTTTTCACAATTAAAAAACCCCCTTTATGAATGAATGTGATAAAATATTGGTCAACAGGGTGAAGCCCCTCTGGTGATTTTTTTTTCTGATGGTTGATGAATGTTTGAATAAGAAAAAATTGTCTTATACTGATTCACCCCCCCCTCTCTCGGTATAAGTGTGTGCTCAATGACCAAAAAGCCACGTGGAAAGTAGAAGTTGGTCCACGTGGTCATGCTCCTCCTTATCTAACTTTGCCTATAAGTTCACTTTTAGAAATAAGTTACTATTGAAGTGACACGCTTTTATAGAATAAATGGAGATCACTTTTACAATGAAGTTACTTTGTAAATTAAAGTTGCATGCAAAAAGTAACTAAAAAATAAATATCAAATCTACTTTATAGTGATTCACTTTTATAATTCAAGTGAAATTCACTTTACAATGAATGCATGGATTTTTTCAAAAACTAAAAAAAAATACTTGAACTCAAAACCTCTTACTAAATAAAGAAACTCTCAATCAAGTGAGCTAGTGAAAAACACATTATAATATTAAGGAAGATGGGGAGTGTTGTTGTTGTTGTTGTTTTTGTTGTTGGAGCTCCGCCTCAAGTTGTGTTCTTAAGAAAAATGTATTTTCATCCATTCACACGAAAAACAATTTGCTTCTCGACAAAAACAAAGGGGTTAAATATCGATTAGCTTACCTGGAAAATGCAAGTTTTCTCTTTGTTTCTAATTTTTCAAGATCGCACAGAACGCACAGCAAATAGCAAACGCGGAAAAAAAAATACTTTCATCTCTATTTTTTTATTTTTCAAGATCGCATAAAATGAAGGGAAAAGAGCATACGTAGACCAGAAAGAGTAACAACCCAAAAAAAAATACAAAAAACTGAAATATTATCTCTGTAAAAAAAAATTAAAAATGGTGTATTCAGGCTTATACCTCTGGATCTAACTGAAATGGTTGTATCTTGGGAAAATAGAAACATTTTCAAGTGAAACAAAAAATGTTTCTAACTAAAATGACTGCTCCAGACACAATCAAACAGTCCTCTTGACCCAAACATATACATAAATATCAAAAACCATAGATGCGACAACATGACTTCAAGATCTCAATCTACAATGGGAGCAGGTCTTCAAATGGGATATAATACCATGTTTGACAACACAGGATATTCTAATAGAGGACGAACACCTTTAGTAACCACTCACACAACCAAATCAAATATCAATGCACCAATATTTTTACATGGTAAAACCCCAATGTGGGGAAACATCTACGGCCCCAGCCAACATGGCTAATTGAGGCAATTTATTAATGCAAAAGAACAATATTACAAGATATTTTCTCACAATTGATCATTATCAAATGAACCTCCATGTTATTTAAATAGAGATCATGGACCAATCGGGTGCTAAGCCATTAATCAATGTAGCCATTAAGATCGAGGAGAATACGAGTCATCAGATTACTCTATGTCTAGATCATATTGTGGCCATCGGATTACATAACTACAAATGCATACTAAAGAAACACACTTTAACCTAGCAACACATTAGAACAAGTTGATCTTAATTGACTCCTAAGTGTCTAAATATCCTAACATTTTATAAACAGGGAATATATCTCTACGATCTCCTTGTTACACCGATGCATTTTATTTTTCCTCCACATGGTGTGGTTGGGACCCCTGTTATGGCCACATTAATTCCTCCTCAGATTACCTTCAGAATTCATATTTGGTACCTTAATCCCCCCAAATCCACCCTTGTCTTTGATAATGAATTCACATTTAGTCTTAACTCTTATGCATCCTTCAAGAATCTCCTCATCATCCACCTCATTATCACTTTAGGTGTTCGTCCCTCAAACTAATATTAGAAAATGAAAAGTAGTATTTGGGGGAAAGAACAAGAAAACGGATGCACTAATACTCTGGGATAGATATGGAAACTCCAACCATTTCACCTACTTAAGTTTTACCTCCTTGTTATCTATGTGATGTCTATGACTATGCCACCAACAAGTGCCCTACACTCACAAATTTTTCAAATATTATACATCACCCATGTCAATTTTCAGTGAATTTATCCCACTAGTGGAAGTCACTCTCCCCACTTCATTAAATGATCTCACACAAAAGTGAAACCCATTGTTTCAAACCAACCAACCTTGTGCTTCGTGCCAAACATATGGCCACAATTCTCACAATTTTCCTCAACTCCCCAAATTCCAGGATTCCCTAGTTGTTATTCGACAATTTCCTTCATTGACTAACCCCAAGCTAATCCCAGTCAATAGGTGTTTCCTCCACCTAGTACAAATACCATGTATGCTATAACTATGTGTTATATCTCTACTTTTATAGGTTCCACATCTCACAATGACCCTTCATTTTCCTCAAAATTGATATTGGTGACCTATCTCTCACTAATATACCATTGACCTCACCATGGATTGAATCTCATTCCACATATTTTGTCCCCGCATCCATCAGTGTTTCATGTGTGAGCCAAATGCCATGCACCTATGGCATGGATTAGGGTTCCAACACCAATAGTTATCCCTTCAAACACCAATTGCACCAAGGATCCATTTTTCCTACAATGTTCTTTTGGTTATTACAGGATCCCATCAACTCTATTTTCTTCACCATGTGCACAATTGGTTTTCTTTTCAATACTACTTGTACATTGTGGTATCTATTTCATATGTGCAATTGTTTCATCCAAAATTCACTTTCGTCTACATTCTTTCTCGGGCTCATGGCCACCATTTCAAGTATATCTCTTCAAAATAACAAGTATACGACATATTCCCTCTGCTTATGTTGCATTTTCCTTATTTACCATTGTTATTGGGTAAATCGGTAGATGCGGACATGAACTAATCCCCCTAGATCCACCTGGATCTAGAACAAAACGAGACGGAACAAGACGTTTTCCCTAAGTTGTGATCATTGAGTTTACTACCAAAAGAGGAACATATAACATACCTTATGAATCGCTTCCTTGTGACTTTGTTGTCCCTGCTTCACTCCAGAGCTCTTGTGGAATCAGATCTGCGATAACACAAACCAACCAACCTGAAAGCAGCAATAGTAGAACTCAATGACAACCTAAACATGTGATCAAGGAATCATGTAATAAAATACTAATCATTTTATGGGAAAGAGACGTGCCACCGTATTATATTAATGAAAAGTATAAGATACAATCAGATTGCCTTGATGTCGCAAGTTCCCTTTTAGTGGTCCTTCGTTCCAACACACACATACACTTGCTCTGAAATTTGCATGAAGATAATCCACAAAATCTTGATGGGAAAATGGTGGCCTCAAGCATCACTAAGAACAGGATTCTTCACACAATCTTCAGCCTATTCTTTCATCAATTCTCTACTCAATCTTGTTTAACCTTTTCCATGAGAAGCCCATGATTATATAGAAGAAGGTGAAGTGGTTAAATGGATGAGGATGATCCCACCAAATCATAGAAACCAGTAGGATCGCAACCATACGGACGCCACCTCACATTCTAGAAGATTCCCCTTCTAGAAACTTCGTGAAACCTCTTTCCTCTTTTAGCTTTGGAACGCCGCCACACCCTGCCTATATAGCATCCTGTGGAAATCCTACGGGCCATCTATAGAGCAGCCTGTAGAAATCATAGATTTCCGCACTATGTAATATGTTCAGCCTGCGGACCCTTTCTAAAAAGCAGTCTTGTAGAGGAGGAAAGAAGTTTCTTTTCTCAGGCAAAAAGTCATGTTGGGAGCCTGAACACATGTTTGTGAAATCATCATTAATGTGACCAAAATAACATGTAACAGAAATCCCCCCAAAGTGTGTGGCTGGAACTCGTGACAGCCAAAATACTTTGTAAAAATGTGTGTGTGTGTCGGGAACAAGGAGCGCACCAATCGGGAACCTGTAAACAATCAAGAATCTGCACAATATTATACCATGTCTGAAGTAGGCATTCCCATGTTCAGACTATAAATGATTGAAATCATAAATATAAGTCATGGCCACCAATTATACACTGTGGATCCATGTCATAAAGATTCTACATAGCCACCAGGAATACACTGTGGATCCATGTCATCAAGATTCTACATAGCCACCAGGAATACACTGTGGATCTATGTATTGGAAAACTCAAATACAGACATAGCCATGAGACTTACAAAGTGGATCTATGTGTCAATTCAAATCACAAATACTCCATCGCAACCTGGATCAAAAATGATGAGGTCCAGGGTCTTCAATCCTGTCGTCTGTTAGTACGAATCTAGCCATGTGATTACAGGTGTTGAAGTCAAACATGGTTAGAAACCACTTGATTATTGGTCATTAATGAAAATTGTTAACAAGTGCGAGGGAAATCACCATTGATGTCAATGACTCCCAAGGTACAATAGTACAATCCAACGAGTGTGAATAGATGAGCTAAAGTCGAACACTCGATGGACTCTCTTGATCAGGGATCAATGATGTAAATCCGTTGTCGAAAGAGAAGAAACCTTCCATTAAGGCATGAAGGCTCTAAGGTACTGAACAATTTCTAAGTATTGTTCTTGGATAATAAGCTGAAGTCGACAAGAAAAGACTCGTCACAGGAGGGCCTTGATGTATCCCCCATCAAATGACACGAAATAAGTAATAGATTTAAGGGTAGAGTAAAGTATGAACATGATACGAAACCAACACAAGGAAGGCCGATACGGTAGGATTTGACAATTGCAGATGGCCGACTCAATAGAAGGCTTGGTTGAACTTCTCTTGAACATATGAATGGCACGACACTGGTCTCTGCAGCATTGACTCAAAGATGACCCAAGATATGAACTTGCAGAAAGTCAAATGAGAGACAAATGGATTTCCCAACCCAAATTCAAATGATGAAGGAGGTGTCATGTTCAAGAGTGACGCTTACTGCCACTAACACAAATATAGAGACACACCTCTTTCCCAAATTTTCCCCCACCATTTATGGTGAGTACCTCTTTATTTTTACGCAAGCTTGAGGAGGATAACATATGCTTGTTGATGTAAGCTCATCCTTTGGATAAGTCCCTTGGAGTATTTTTAACGAGCCCTAAGAAGGAGTAGTTCAGTCCCATATGGGTCTTTCGATGTTTGTTTAACGAGTCCAAAAATAGAAAACTCGAAGGTTTTTCATGTTTATAGAGTCTGGAAAAACACTTAAAAGAGAACTCTCTAAGTTCTTTTTTCGTAAAATAGTTCGACAGGACCAAAAAAGTGATAAACTATCGCCCATCAAACGTTTTATTCAAACACTTTTACGAGCATGAACAGAACAAGGTCGCTCGGCAATCTTTTCATTTTTAAGGAATGTGAAAAGAGCTTTAAGGTTAATCTGTAAGGTTCGTTATTTTTGCGTTACCATGACGAGTACGAAAAGATGACAAAAGTATACTCGGTTACGTTCTCATCAATTTTCGAGCACGAGAACGAACAAAGACTAAGCTCGAGGTTTTTCTAAAAAAACCCTAAAAACTAATCGCACACATGACGAAAATAAAAACAAATCGCAAAAACTATCCATACTTCATTGCTTGGAACCCTTTTCTTCCCATCTGCGAGAAACAAAACACTCACAAGACCATTAGGCTAGTAGGTTTTTGAGAAAATAAATTTAAATGATATAAAATATTTTTGGAAAAGGTAAAAAAATGAGATAAATAGGGGTAAGAATACATTTTCACTATTTCATTTGTATTTGATCAAAAACTTGTCTAAGAGCCCTTTTTCACCTCATATTTCGATGGTCGATTGCGGGGAGCACAGGTGATCATTCAGCGAACGGTTTGCATGAAAACGGTGAGTACCTCATCTTCTTCCTTTTCAATGGTTCAAAATTCATTTTAATCAGTTGAAAGATGATTTTTTTGGTGAATTTTGGGGCCGTAGGCATGCGCTGGGGCCGCCGCAGGTGCCCAACGGTTCACCTGCAGAAACCCCGCCCTGTAAGTGAAGCCCAGTTGTGATGGCCAAAAACCCACAAGGAAAATGATACGTTGGACCAAAATGAATTCCAAAAAATTATGACCAAAGGTGCTAACTTCTTTCTTTCATCTCTATGCAGGTATTTTGATTGCAAAGATGTTGGAGTGGAGAGAAAGAGAGAATGAAGATGATGATGCAATGGCTTTGAATGATCCGGGCACCATAAATTCCCTACGACAGTGTGGTTTGTTGAATTTTTTCAAGATCCAGGGCATGGGAGCCCAACTGAGACTATTGGAATACTTGGTCCATATGTGGGACGTGGACCAGCAAGTATTTCAAGTGGGTTTTCATGTGCTTTCCTTGGACATCGAAGACATTTACTTCTTGACGGGGCTATCCCGTCGTGGGGAGCAAGTGACCTTAACAGGAGGTTGAGGTGGTGGTTTACCGATGAGTGAATACATTATATGTTATTGTGTACCGGAGGCCGAGGGACGCAAGGGTAAATTGGCTATTAGAGGGGTTCGTGATCTGATGCTCAGAACCATTCTTTTCACCATTGCACGGATGGCGGGGAGTGCTTCTCTACACATGGCTCGGCAGAGCTACTTCTAGTACGTCGTGGAATGCATGAAACCACGTGTGTTCAACTGGTGTGATGGGCTCCTCCGCAGTATGAAGAGTCAATTGACCAAGAGCAAGAATGGAGAACTAAAGCAATTTGGGTACGGATCCATTTTGGTATCTTTCTTCCTAGAAAGAGTCCCTCACCTACGCTTACAGGTAGAGTGGAATATACCAACACCACGAGATCCACGGATGAAACGGTGGTGTGATCTCATGTCCCGGCATGTAGCAGGGCCCATTATTAAATATAATGATACATTTTTTGATTGGCTGGAGCCCCAGATCTTCATTGTCGATGACTACGCGTATGTCAAGCTGGATTTTTGCCATGATCCTGACTTGGTGTTACCTGAGGGTTCTCAGTGGGGGGATCTAGGTAAGAAAAACATTTTTCTTTTATGGTGTTTTTGTAAATTTTCCAAAATCTTAAACACATTTTTTCTTTTTATGTTTTCGATCCAATGACTAATCAAAATATTTTGACCATGCAGATGTAGGGCCATTCCGACCCCTGGGTACATCCCCTATCCAGAGGCGAGGGGAAGCAGCGGTAGTAGCAGTATGTGATGTGGAAGATTATGAAGCAATCGAGCAGAATCTGGAGGGTTTGACTGTAGGGATCCCAGATATGTCGATCGGCGAGGTCCCGAGGTGTTTCCAGCACCATACTGTAGGCGTGGTTGGTCCATTGAGACGACTGCTCCATAGGGTAGCATGAGCAGTAGTGTGTTACCGAGAGCAGCATCCATGATGACATTTTTTGGAATCTATGAGCTTCATATTTTAATATTTTGGTCTTCGGACAAAAAAAAATCTTTTGTAAAAAAATTTTATCGTTATATATATATACATGAGGCTTCTACTGGCTAATTTTGCTTTGTATAATACATGTGATGTGTGATTGGATTTATAAATGTATTATATGTCTTTCTAACACATAATTATTTAATGCATCAGTTAATGTATTTAGACATCTAGGAATGTATTGATATTCGATATAATCAAAATAACATTCCAAGAGGCGAATTCGTAAATATACTCGTAATAAAGTAGGACTTCGGATAGCATAGACATTACTTAATTGTAGCACTACAAGTTGTGAATCAAGTCATATAACCAGGGGACGAATCCCAAGTGAGATAGCATCGGTCAACAATTCGATGATTGTGCTATACTATGTTATATTATTGGTTGCACGACCGAGGAAAACACCATGTAGACTGGTAAGTTCGTTCGTGGGTGCATAGATTGCCCATACAGTAGAAGCTAGGTTCTGAGTGCTACGACTAGCATCATCGGTGAAGCCAAAATGGGGTAACGAAGACTCCAACATCTGAAAACCAAGCACAACACAAGGTAAGTGGTCGAGGGTAGAAACTAAATAATGAAAAAGCACACAACAGTATGATACAATAAAATACAATCACTCATGCGAAGATAGTATAAGCATAGTACTTCTTCAAGTAAAACTCATTTTTGGGTTCACTCAAAGGAATTCCATCATAATCTACTAACTCGTAGGCTCCCTTCTCCAATACTCATTTGACAATATAAGGCCCTCGCCACATAGCCTCGAATTTTTCGTCTCCTAGCAAATCACGATCTTATTCATAGAGGAGAACTAGATCACCCTCAGAGAAAATGCATGGCTTGACATGTTTTTCATATTGGGCTTTGACGTGTCTCTTATGGGCTTCAATAACTAGGGTGGCATCACGATGGGTCTAGTCTAATTGCATAAGATACAATAGATGTTCTTCTTCGGCAGAGGTGTTGGGAAGGAGTTTGACGGCTAGCTTCAAAGATGGAATTTCACATTCAATCGGGAGAACGGCTTCAATGTCATAGACTAGTTGAAAGGGGGTAAATCTCGTAGCAGACTTCATGGATGTCTGATAGGCCCATAATGTTGATAACAACATCATGTGCCAATTGGTCTTATGGATTCTTATTATCCGACGAAGCATAGTGATAAGGATTTTATTGATTGCTTCAACTTGGTCGTTGGCCTGTGGATAGTAGGGGGTTGAGTTTTCATGACGAAGACCCAACTTGTCGGTAAGTTCAGACATCATAAAGTTTCTAAAATGGCTACTGTGATCTGTAACGATAGCTTGCAGGATCCCGAATCGAGTAATAATGTGATTGAAAATGAAAAGTGTTGCAGTTTTTCTAGTATTGTCGAATGTCGGCATCGTCTCGGCCCATTTGGTGAAATAGTCCATGGCTACAATAATGTATCCATGTCCCCCGGCTGAGTGAGGGTTAAAAGTCATAAAATCAATGCCCTATTTCAAGAAAGGTCCAACGGAAACTACAAGGTGTAAGGGAGCGGGATGAGATCTTATCTTATGATTGTATGTTTGGCAAGCATGGCATTTCTGGATGGCAGTGATACAATCTTTAAATAAAGAAGGCTAGAAGTACCTTTCTTGCAAGATCTTTTGGGCAGTGTCATACCCGGACATATGACTGCCACACGCTCTACAGTGGCAGTCATTCAAAGATTTCTCGACCTCATCAAAGGTGAGACAGCGTCGGAATATAGAGTCAACACCACGGCGATAAAGAGTGTCACCGAGAATGATGTATTGACAGGCTTGATAGTGGGTGTGACGACGGTCTGTACTAGAGAGATATGGCCGGAATTTTTGAGTTTGGAGATAAATGATAATATCTCCATACCAGGAATCATCAAAACTGATCAGAAAAATGGATTCGTCGGGTAGAGAATCCTCTGCCACATTTTCTGTCTCGGTGGAGGGAAGGTCACATATTAGTTCGCCAAACACCAAGGATTTCTTGGACTTGGCACGTTCGAATTCTAAGTCAAACTCCTGGAGAATTACTATCCACTTGGAGTATTTTCCCCCTAGGAATTGACGTGTAAGAATGTGTTGCATAGGGTTGCAATCGGAAATTACAATGGTCTTGCGTAATAGAATGTAGTGACGGAAACGTTGGACAGCTTGAATAGCTGCCAAGGACGGTTTTTCAACATGTAAGTACTTGGCTTCGGTAGTCATGAGACTCTGAATCAAATAATAAATGACATGTTTGTTGTGTAAATTGTCTTCTTGGACCAGAACCATGGCGATGGTAGAGTCTGAGGCAGCAAAATAAAGGAAATAATCTCGACTATAATCGGGCGGGAAAAGAAGTGGGGTACGGGTTAAAATCAGTTTCAAAGCGTCGAAGGATTTGTTGGCAGTGGTGTCCCATACGAACTCAAAGCCCTTCTTTAATAGTCAAGTAAATTTGAGTGTTAACTCAGCGTAGTTTGGGATAAAACGACGTAGAAAGTTTGCCTTCCCTTGCAAACTTTGTAGCTAGCGAAGTGAGGAAGGAGGAGGGAGATTGAGGATCGCCTCGACCTTCAAAGGATCTAGCCTGATCCCCTAACATGACACAATAAATCCCAGGAGTCGGTCGGACTCCACACAAAAGACATTTATGTGGGCTTAAGCGTATATGATAGAACCGACAACGAAGGAAAATGGCTCGGAGGTGGGCCAGATGATCGCTACGATGCATGGAATGTGTTGGTAGGTCATCTAAATAGGGTTGTACAATATGATTAATATTATGGAAAGAGTAAGACATCGCACGTTGAAACGTCACACCGGCGTTCTTCAAACCGAAGGGCAGTTTCTGGTAGGCAAAAGTGCCCCAAGGACAAATGAAAGCGGTTTTGTGTTGATCCACAAGTAAGATATTGATTTGATTATATCCAGAGAAATCGTCCATCAAAGAGAAGATTTCACTTCAAGCGCAATCGTCGACAATTTGGTCAACAAAGGGGGTAGGAAATTTGTCCTTAGGACAATATTTGTTGATATCCCTATAATCAACACAGACACAGATCGTACCTTGTTTCTTGTTAACCGGAACTAGATTGGATACCCAATCAGTCAAATCCACTGGATAAATAAAGCCAACTTTAAGAAGTTTTTCGACTTCAAGCTTGATAGCAGCTGCTTTACGGGGGTGGACCGGGCGAAGTCTCTGTCGCATGGGTTTAGCGTCCGGGTAGGTCTTAATTTCGTGTACAAAAATTTCAGGGTCAATACAATACCTGGCATCTCTTCGTAGCTCCACGCTAAGATATCACAAAATTCTTGAAAAAGTGATTTATATGTGACAAACTCATCGGTGGAACATGAAGCTCCGATGTGGACATTTTAGACAACTCCAGGTTTAATAGATATGTCGAGGGGGATGGTGGGTGAAATGTTACTTAAGTTCCCTTCGTATAACACATCATGTGTGGACTTGGGAACTGAAGAAATAACGACAACAGTCGACGGAGTTGAGATCCGTTGGTAACTCGCGATGGTGTGTTGTTCGAGAAAGAGAATGGAATGATGATGCCCATCATCCCAAGGGGTATATTCCATCGACATAACAGATATAATCATCTCGTCCGTGGGAAAAATAATGTGGAACGGATCAGGAGACGAATCACCGAGAGAGGGAGTAGAAGGGTCAACCGATTGAATGGCTTGGTAAGCGGATTCAACCGGACTTAAAGGCATATGGTCGCTATAGTGAAGATAATCACCGGGTTCGGGTACTATCCATGGGTCAGAAGATGCGGGAGTTTCACAGACGGAGGTGGAAATCATATTAATCGAGGAAACCAAAGGAGGCAGAACGTCAGGTGGTGGGATCGGAAACGTACCCATCAGAGTTGACTCTTTTAGTAGACCCACACCGACATTTTCATAGCCAGGGGGTGTCTTTGCAATGAAAGGTACATTGTTGGTACGTGCATCAGAGTTAAAGAAGGCCAGTTGGTCTACTGTAACTACTTTTCCCTGATGTGGAAAACGCATGATACGAAAAAGAGTATACACGACTGCACGCATGGAATTGATCCAGCTACGGCCAAGTAAGAGGTTGTAATTGAGAGGTGCGTCAAAGACCTCAACTTCAACGTTGAACGTTTTGCCTTCTAACGTAATAGGCAATGAAGGGAGTACACCATAGGATTTAAAGCCAGAGCCATTAAAAGCTTTGAGCGTGTTGTGTGATTCAGTTAAGGAAGGAGAGTCAATGGATTTCCAACAGGCAATAGACATGACACACATCAAGGAAACCTCGTCAATAACTGTTCTACAAATGTTCTTGTCGGTGACAACAACTTGTATTTTGAATGTGAGTTGAGGGGGTAACCTTGGAATGTGATCTTCCAAGTCAAAGATTATTAAATTCATATATGTAGGGTCGATTCCACCAATGGCTTTCAACAGTGCCTTTCGTTGTGTAGGACAACTCTGAAGGACTTCGAGGGTTGACATCGCGGACGGTGCTTGCACCAGATCCTCTACAATACTGTAGTTCTGGGTAGCACACGCATGAGGATTGAAAGAATACTTTCAAACCACGCCCTTGGGAGGAGGGTGAAGGACTGTATCAAGGTTCGGTCGTTCAAGATGAAGAAGACCATTGGAAGGTGGAGCCGAGGGATATTTTTGAACCAACGAAGGTGGTACATCGTCAACTTTCTCCTTGGAGGAAGAGTAATCTTTGGCACGAGTGGTAAGTGTGATGTCATTCTTCTTTGAATCACCGATACACATAAGTACGTAGGAGGTAGTGGAGGAAGAAGGTTGATCATGGATGACCAATTGAGCTTGTTGTTGAGAAGGGAAGGGTTGAGACAAGATGGTAGGTGTAGGAGGTTTTGGGGTCCCTTGAAGGAACTTTGTGACTTCGACATGTCTCAGACGGTCCTTCGTGTAGTGATCATCACCATAGATAAGGAAAGGATAGTGAGGTTTGTGTTTGTCCTTATCATCAGCAGGTTGTGACTTGGTCTTGTCGGATTGTGGGTCATTATTTTTATCCTCCTTATTCTTACCCTTCCCTTTTTTGGATTTATTCTTACCAGTAGGAGTCGATTGAACGGCGTTCACTTCTGAATTTTTACCGGTGCGAGGGGTGGGAATCGGAGTAGTTTGAACATTAGAAACATGGGATTTGGGATTGGTGTGAGAGGCCTGCGCAGATTGAGGTTGAGCATGGAAAGTACCTATCACACCATCAGCAGCATGAGAAGTTGTTGGGGTTGTTGAGGTGGTAGTGGTAGAAGGTCGAGGTGCATCAGGGAGAATATTGTAAAGAGTACTCGTTTGTGAATAAACGAGATCGAGGTATTGGGCACGACTGATCTTTTGTTCTTATGTGACAAATCCACCCATGGAAATGTCTTTAGATATGTCATTCACGAAGGATTTCGTGAACCATTATGCTAATAACTGATTGGGAAGGTCGAGTTTGATTAAACATCGCCTTTGTCTCCACTCATGAATGTGATCAGAGATATGAGTGGCTTTACTTTGCTTGAAAGAACTCAAAATATCGGTTCTTGTTTCATAACGGATTGGCAACTGGTAGTGAGTGAGGAAATCAATGGCTAGGGTATTAAAGTCGGCGAAGAAGCCTTGTGGTAATTCTATATACCACTTTGTGGTTGAACCTGTGAGAGTTCGTTGAAAAATACGTAGCCGAATGGAGTCATCCATCAAAGAGTTGGATGAACACCAAAGGTGGAAAGTCATTACATGATTGTTCGGATCCTCCCCCAGTTTACCATTGAACTTAGGAATGTCGGATGGTAATTTGGTTGGTATGACAGGCCAATGAGGAGAGTGATGGATAGGGTCATTCAAAATTCTAGACAAATCAGGAAGATCCAAAGTGGCTAAGAAGGGTAATTTTCTATTCACATGAGGGTACTAGTGACTTTGGGGAGGAAGTCTCGTCGGTATACCAGTAGGACCGTAAGCGGTTTGCATATGATGCGAAGATCCTGTCAGATTTGGCTAGTAATGGGGAGGCATGTAACCTGTGGGGTTGGATTGGTTAGGGATGTTCCCTTGGAAAGGAGTATTGGACTGAGCGTTCGGGCCCCAAGTGGGATTCAAAGAACCCGGATACGGTTGACCGTAGTTAGGGGGTACCGAAACACTAGCTTGAGAAGGTTTCCCCCCAGAAGGTTGTGGGTTTGCTTAAAGGTTCCAAAGGTGAGCTAACAAGTTTGACGTGTTCGGTCTAGATTGTGAATTATAAGTTCCAACCTGAGAATGTCCTCCATATGGAGGAGGTGCCCCAATTTGAGTGTGACCCCTAGATTGAGGTTGCCCCCCGGCATAAGATTTGCCTCCAGCAGGAATCTGGTAACTAGAAGTGAGTAGATGATGAGTGCTACCAATTGGATTAGAGCCACTAGGGCCAGATCCACCATGAAGAGGTGGATAAGACCCTCTGGAGAGGACCTGGGAAGGTGTGGGAACATAACCAGTAGAGGTATTATGCCCAAGTGGTACTCCGAATGGAATTTGGGTATGGATGGCAGAAGAAGGGTTCAAAGTGTGATACCCAAGGGGAAGAGAAGGGGTAGTTCTAAAGGAACATGGTGTACCAATGGGAGCATGGTTAACCACTATATTCCCGGTGGGAATAGTCGTAGCACGAGGAAGAATTGTAGAGTGGGCCATTTGAAAAGGGACGGTTTAACTAGGACTAACTGATTGTGCGTCTGAACCAGCAAAGAGATAGGTAGTTGTACTGCCAAAATGACCTAGGGATACTGTGAGGACGGCAGACATCTCAGGTAGCTCAGGGATGGCAGGTATATCTGCTCTTGCCCCTGAGCCATAAAGGTCTCACACCGTATGAGGTGAGATTCTAACTATGTCAATAGTCCAGAAAGGATTGTCGGCTCCAAAAGGTCCGGTTAGAGGTCCAGAAGAAACAACAACAAGTTCCCCGACAGAATTCATCTGGAGAAAACGTCTTTCATATCCAGGAGGGATGCGGAAAGCTTCCATAGAATCAGAAATAATTCGGAAACTTTCCAAAGAGGTTGAACCTTCCTCTTGTATTGTGTTGGTATCCTGGACTTCACTCTGTTGAGGAGAGTCCTCCAATGTGAGAGGGGGCATAGGGGTAGAATCTTCCATGTTTTCTGGTGGAAGTTCTTGTACCCTGCGTGAACGACAGGGAGGGTCTATGTTGACGGAACCAAAAATTCAGCGAAAAAAATATATGGCCAACTACGAAAACAAACAACACTCGCTAATAAAATCTAGAGTTCAAACCAGGCAAACAAACCTTCTTGTTTCGAAGTCACTAGTTGGTGATGAAATCCAACATCGCGATACCGAGATAAGAAAGGGTTGGGCTAGGGTGGAAAAGTTACGTTGACGACCTGCTTAATGGACTTACACCCTGGTGCAAGCTTCCACACATAATCATGGGTATACCCTCCAAGGAGCCCGAGTGAGTCTGGCCAACGTCGATTCCAGGTACCGTGAAGACTTTCCCCTCCACAGTCACCTTGTGTAAGATCCTAAGAAGATAGGCCACTAAAGTTACCACAAACAACAATGATGCATGGGGAGACAGTCAACAGTCCGATCCACACGCAAGGACAGGGTATCGAGCCCGAAATCAACTTGAGAGGCTTCCACTCATCATTGTGGGTATACCTTCAAGCAACCCCCATAATACGTGCAATCTCTACACTAAGACCAACAAAGCAGGGTGAGTAACTCTACCAATCTCAATGCGACCTCAAGTTTGACCCTTGTGTGAGAAGGGCTTCCCAAGACAAAATGTTGCAAATGGATTTGAACACTCCCTATCACAAGATACTATTGTGTGTTTTATGCTTTGGAGAGTGTGTCTCATAGCCTATTCCAAAGCTCTAGCCTAGCTAATATTGGTGTAAAAGAGCCCTAGCAAATAAAAGTTACTACTTTAGTTTTTTTAATTTCGCAATGTTTTTAAGAGGTTGTTGTTACTCAAGAGGTAGACGGGAATGAAACCAATGTTGTGTAAGACTTCGACCCAATAATGTGAAAATAGAAATGAGTGATGCAAACTTTTGTTCGATGAATTCTATCTACAGTAGGGAGAAAGTATTTTTCTGGAACAATGTGAACTACGACGTACAATTCTTTTTCTTTGAATGTAATACCCAACAATCATTGACAATATAATTTCATTATTCATTCTCTTTCAATTTTTTGAATGACAATATTTTATGTATAAATGATTACCTAAAAGACTGAAAGACTTTAATTTTTTCCTTTCAAAAAAACCAAAACAGGGATGGAACTAAGAAAGGATAATCAATCAATGAAAATAAAACACTCAACAAGCACCCAAATCGATCTTTCAATGGTGATAAAAAATAAAAAATGACAAGAAAATGTTTCTTCAAATGTGAATAAAAAATGGTCTTCTGATCATTAAACAATCCAAAATGTGTGACCAACCTAAAACTTCAAATCCAATCGAAGATTTTTAATCGAGCAAGCACTCAGACACAAATCCATAGATTATACCCTTGTCGATAAAAAATTGGAAAAATATCAAAAGAGAGGTATTCGATCTTTGAAACCAATCAAGAGAAAGCTTAAACTGTCAGAAAAAGTTAAGAACTAGCATTAAAAAATCCTTTCCCAACTGACTAAAGCAAAATTGGGTGACATCAGAGGCCAAAAATCAACCCAAAAATTTCTCAAATGCCACTGCAGGCTGGCAGTATAACACAGTGCGAAAATGAATAGTTTTTGCAAGCTAGAAGAAGACAGGGTGCGGAAATCCTGCACTGAAATAAACCAGCAGGGTGCGGAAATCAAAGGTTTTTGCAGGCTATCTATAAGGTGCAGTGCAGAAGTGTTTGAAAAATCAAGAAATTTGGAGAAAAGGGCAAAGCGTCCAAGTGGATTTTCAAACCCAGAGAGTCTGAATGGATCTCCCACAGACTCAGAGAATGATTTCAAGCAAAAAGAATAGATCAAAAAAAAATGGCCAACGAAAAACCACAATAAAGTTGTTCTTCCCCAGCGGAGTCGCCAATTTTGTTATTGGATAAATCGGTAGATGCGGACATGAACTAATCGCCCCAGATCCACCTAGATCTAGAACAAAATGAGATGGAACAAGACGCTTTCCCTAAGTTGTGATCATTGAGTTTACTACCAAAAGAGGAACGGATAACATACCTTATGAATCGCTTCCTTATGTCTTTGTTGTCCCTGCTTCACTCCAGTGCTCTTGTGGAATCAAATATGTGATAACGCAAACCAACCAACATGAAAGCAGCAATAGTAGAATTCAATGACAACCTAAACATGTGATCAAGGAATCATGTAATAAAATACTAATCATTTTATGGGAAAGAGACGTGCCACCGTATTATATTAATGAAAAGTAGAAGATACAACTGAATTGCCTTGATGTTGCAAGTTCCCTTTTAGTGGTCCTTCGTTCCAACACACACATACACTTGCTCCGAAATTTGCATGAAGATAATCAACAAAATCTTGATGGAAAAATGGTGGCCTCAAGCATCACTAAGAACAGGATTCTTCACACAGTCTTCAGCCTATTCTTTCATCAATTCTCTGCTCAATCTTGCTTAACCTTTTCCATGAGAAGCCCATGATTATATAGGAGAAGGTGAAGTGGTCAAAGGGATGAGGATGATCCCACCAAATTAGAGAAACCAGTAGGATCGCAACCATACAGACGCCACCTCACATTCTAGAAGATTCCCCTTCTAGAAACTTCGTGAAACCTCTTTCCTCTTTTAGCTTTGGAACATTGTCGCACTCTGCCTATATAGCAGCCTGTGGAAATCCCGCGGGCCAGCTATAGAGCAGCCTATGGAAATCATATATTTCTGCACTGTGTAATATGTGCAGCCTGCGGACCCTTTCTAAAAAGAAGTCTTGTAGAGGAGGAAAGAAGTTGTTTTTCTCAGGCAAAAAGTCATGTTGGGAGCCTGAACAGATGTTTGTGAAATCATCATTAAGGTGACCAAAATAACGTGTAACAACCACTCCTTGAATATGTCGTTGGGACACCACCGCTCCCTCTCACTTACTCAGGCAAGTGGGTTTTCCCATCCAGTTTTCACTTTTCCCTTTCCCACCACTAGTACTCCACCCACTTAGGTTGCACCAAATTAGTACCCCATTGCATATTAGCACCCATGTCATTTTTTTTCATTAGGATCAGGGGTCTATATAGCTTGCATCCCATAAATAGCATCATACTTCCTTCTCATTTTGTTGGGTTTTTTCCTCAAATTCCCAAGAAATTTGTATCAAATTGGTACGATACATTGTGCTTCATTGGATGGCATTAACCCTCTACCTCATCCATACCTTGAAGACCATTTTCCATGTTATACCTCCATTCATTATTCCCCCAAGGAGGTTTCCATCAATGTCTCACCCCATATCGCTTCCATTCATCATCATTATTTCCTCTCATCCACATTCAAACCACTTGGTTGCATTCTTTCGAATCCCCTATCTCCTTGCTTGTAACATATCCAAATTATTCATTCTTTGTGGTAATATAAATAATTCTTTTCATTATATGACCCTTACACATTATCTCTTTTGTATGGCGGCAATCCTCATCGCCCTTCTTAAGAGCATTTTTTTAGTAATTCTTACATACCAAGTTTTTACTGTATTACACTCTTTCATGTCTTGTAGTATTTTTATTTCAATACCCCATCTAGTCTTATTGCAGTTCAATTGTCTCTTTGAACCATTATAATCACGGTTTGTCATTTACAGTCCTCGATCTTATTTACCCTCAATTTTTTCATCATAAGTGTTATTCTTAGCATTGACCATATCTCTTACTGTTACATAATTGTTGTCCAATTCAACCTTGTTTGTTATGCTATTTACAAGGGAAATATTAAGTCTTGTTCTCAGTGTCCTATTGATCCAATGTTGTCTCAGTGTCAATTAGTTACACTTAATTCATGATATGTTTCCCCTTGTGTTGGTTTCTAGGGGGTCTCCCATCCCTATTGACCTCAAAACATTTATTCTAGGGGATTGTTTTAGAGGAAACGTGTACCTTTGTCCCAATTACATCATTGATGGGTAGCCTCTCACCATGAAAGGAGAGTCATCGTTGCTCCTTGACTTGGTAGTTTCTCATATGTTCATCATCAACTCATTATCGCATAGTTGAGATTTGTACACATTGATGATTTGCGTCGTAGTTTTAGTTAAATACCACAGGACATGTATGGATTTGTTCGGTATTTATTTAACCCCCCAAGTCACTAAGAGTATCCCTTCTGGTAGCTCCCTACATGTTTCAGCAAGTGTTGGTTACAGTAATCCATCTCTAGTTACATTTTCCTAGATTTGATTGCCTCTATTAAGTAGTTATTCTACACCACTAGTATGAGATTTCCTCTAGCAAGTGCTTTCTTAATCTTTGGCCCCCTCTTATACAAAAGGGATTCATTTGTTGTGATCATTCACCCCCTGGTGCCATTGTTTCTTCACATGTTTAGACATGATGCAGTATTCATTATTCATGTGTATTTTGGTCTAGCCCCATATTACCATAATCTTATATTGTATGTTGTTGAGACATCTTCATGTCAAGCATGGGTATGCACATTTTGTTGATATTGAGATCATGTATACACCTCACATCATGATTGTTCATTTTTCAAGTGCTCTCCTTTATTGTTTTTTTACGGTTCTTTCTCCTTGGATACTCTTCTCTTTATGTGTGTTGTGTTATCATAGATATTTGGGTGAGAAAAGCATGATGTATTTTGACTATATGGTCTACTCCTAACCTCATAAATCAAGGGGAAAAATTTATCCACAAAAGTTTCCTCACATTTACCATTTGAATAGTTTTGAGTAGATACATCACCATTTCATGTGTAAACCCACATAATGCACCCTATTATAACATCATATGGGTTTTTTTGTACCTCACTTAGCATGGTCAAACCCTTAGAGTGGACCCTTTATAGGGTCGTGTATTTTTTCATCTATTTTCTGTATGACTCTTATGGGTAATCTTTGATATATGTGTGACCCCTATAAACTCAAAAATTTGCCATCCCATGACTCATAAATGTGTGCAAGTTTTTTTAAGTGACATTGTGGGTACATGTGGACTTGTTTAAACCCCCATCTTCATTAATGCCAATGACTTAGTCTTCCATAATTCTCATTAAGCTTAAGAACCATCATTAATACATGAAGAGAATTCACATGGAAACTACTTCTAAATTGGGGTCATACTATTCACCTATAAAAAGAGGGGATGCATTTTATATCAACCACAAAAGAGTAAAGTTATTTTGTTAGAATACCATTAGAGAGTTGAGGAAACCTTTTTCCACTCCTACATTCATCATTGTTTGTTCACCCTCTATCCATTGTCTTGTGGCCAACCACAAGAGAGAAACAGAGCAAGGAAGAAAAGGAACCTCCCAATTAGAGTTTGGAGCCCACCTTGCCACAATGACCCTTCACATGCATTGATTGTAAGTTTTATGCCTTTCCACTTGGTATAATAAAGCATTTATTATTTTCTCCAAAATATTTGTGTTGGAACTTCATTTAAAGTGGTAAATTTATAGCTTACAGCTTATTTGTTTTTTCTTTCATGATTTATGTTTGCATGTCTACCTTTCCTCATTTATTTATTTTGTTTGTTCTTAGTTTTGCAACCAAATTAGGGTTTTTTGCACACACTTCTCACAAAATACCCACAACACCAAGGCAATGGATGAGAATGCTCTTGAATTGAATCTTCTGCCTTACCTTGGCTTTCTCCCTACATTTAATGTGGAAATTTTTTGGCCACAATTTCCACCTCTTCTAGACACAACGAAGGTGGAAGAGAAATGGGTCATGACAAAACTAGACAATGACTGCATAAAAAAAATCTATAGTAAATTAGATCATGGAATCCAAGATGAATATCACTAGACGAAAATACAACTATGTTGGGTTGTCAAAGTAGAACATCTTATTCACCAATGACATTGGTTCACCATGAACCAAATTCACCAAAGGTTTTCTCACTTGGTCCAAGAAATTGACTCAATGGGGACCATTGTTTTCAAATGGCGGATGACTAATCTATGTGACCAATTAATCTAGGTGACCAATTGGGGACACTCATGAGTAGATATTGAATTTGGCAATATCACATATTGAAATTATGGAACCTAGTTTAGGCGCTTCCGAGCATTTTTGGGGGGATTTTGATGGTATCTCTAAGGTGTTCACTTTATTAAACATATCAAGAGATTTTCAAAGGTGGTATGTTTTCCCCGGATGAATTTGAATCATAAATGTATGGCCCCAGGAAGTAACATTTCAAATCAACTTTTTAGAGCCCGCCTTTTTTTTTTACTTAGCTCCTAGGTTTAGTGTTTTTACTTTAGGGTTTTTTCACTCTAGGGTTTTTGCTTCATATTACAATGAAAGGAGATTTTAACCTCCCAATTATGGACATTTTGTGAATATGTAGTAGACACACCTCTTCTCATATATATCTACTAGCATTCTATCCATTGTCTTGCATAGTGGTTTTTATCGATTTCATTTTAGAATTTGGTTTTCATCACATCTTGTGTTCTTTTATAAAATATTGTGTGTGCCTTCATTTAGTTCTTATCTGGATCTAGATAAATGGTATCAGAACGGCGTATTCCATAGTGCATGTCTATTATGAGGTCTAGATACAGGAAATTGTGCATGTTGAATGTACTTTTATTGACAAGATGAGTGTCAATTAAAATGGATCAATTAACATGGGTCCTAATGGCATAGCATGATTCCCTCCCTCATTTT